>JABUIW010000205.1:6083954-6110855 GCA_013363375.1 Menidia beryllina
AGACCAGAACACATTTAAAACTTTTTGTGTTTCAATAAAGTTTTTTTGGGTATATATGTAGATTTCTCTTTGCTGTTTTAATTGTTCTATTGTTTCTCAACACAGCCTTGGTATATATCTTTTTACACTAATGCTACCCCTGAATGACCTCATGACCACATCAGTGGTGGGATTTGTCTTGGGATTTGGACAGTTTTGATTTAATGTATCTCTTAAACCAGTGTTCCTCAATCCTGATTTCTACTTGCCCTGCAAGTTTCCCAAATGTTTAGTTGAGAACCTTTTTTTTCCATCTAACACTTTTTTTCCGTGTAAACACAACCAACCTTTTCGGATTTTGTGTCATATAATGGTCAGGTGATTTTTTTCCTCTATGTTTGACCTTTGATCAAGTTCCTTCCATCTGACTGACGGTGGAGCTTGGGAGTGGTTGGGAGGGTAAATGTGGACGGTTGCTGTTTGCCCGAAAGCTGGCACGTCCTCCCCTCCATCTTCTCCTGGCTCATCCATCTGCTGCCATGTTGAATTAGTCTGTTGATACATTTGTCCCTTTTTCTTCCTCTACATGGACAGCTCAACTGGCTTTTATTGTTTTGTCTTCACAGTTCATTCAAATCTCCAAATTTCAGGTTTTTGTGCAGAAATAGCTTATATGGGAAACTACCTATGGTTAGACTTATTGTGTTGTGTATGATAACACCCTCCCACCTCTACAGTCTGATAACCAGCGTTGACAGTGCTGTTCCTAGACAAGTGAAAGGTTTGATTCATAAGACAATAATATGGATTCATGGTAATGAAATAGCCGTAAAAAAAGAAAAAAATATATTTTTAAGAATTCTTTACCCCATATATAAATGACACTGCATCAGTCTCTTCTTTTGGTTGTAGAATGGCGCCCTACATTATTACTGCTGTTTTAGTCCATGCGGATCAGCATTTAATGTCATTAAAAATAATCATTTTCATTGGTCAATTTGAGTAGGACATGCTTCATGATAAAAAAAAAGTTTTATTATTTTCATTTTTATCTCCTCAATTCTGATTTCTCCACAGGCTGCCAAGCTTCCAATGTCCATTATAATAGTTGGAGTTGGTCAAGCTGAGTTTGACGGTATGATATATTTTTTTCTTTCTCTCTTTATTTTAGTGTAGAAGTAAATGTATAGTATAATTGTACAAGTATTCATGTTTTTTTCACGAGTTAAGTGTACGGCCCACATACTTTGAATGATTTTATCAAGTCGCTTCCGGTCCATACTGAAAGGGACGCAATTGTCAAACATGTACAGAACATTCTTTCTATTTTGTGAGACCACTTCTGATTTTGGGTCCGATGACATCACTTCCGGTCCAAATCGGACATCACTGGATCGTTCTTTCAGTGGGAATTTTTTGTTTCACCTATACTTCCTTCTTTTTTTAAAATGTTTTTTTCAGTTTCAAATATTTTTTGTATTTCATGTATTTTCAGTTTCAAGTTTGAATTTGTCCATTTTTAAAACATGCATAATTTCCTTAATCCTTTCACAGTCGCATAATTTCAAATTAGCTTTTCTGTTTTAACTGTTCTTTTCCAGTTTTGTTTAGGGCTGGGGGTTGTTTTCATATTCAAATCTATTTGGCATACACATTACATATCAGCCTTTCAGAATGACTCAGAAATCCAAGGGCTTTCAATTATTTTTTCTTCTACCCTTCCAATTTTTTCCTCAAATTGTTCAGCTTCTTCAATGTCTTCTGGTTCCGTCTGTCAGCAGATCACTATTCTCATTGTTGATTCGCAGGAACAGCTTTTTCTAGTGTAACTGGAAGTTCTTCCACTAACTTCTTAAACAAGCTGTCAAAGGACACTGAGAGGGAAACATTTTTTGTGACTTTTTTCCTGATGTTTTGAAACCATTGATGCACAGCAGATTTCATACTTAATTTGTTATACAACCATTTGTAGGTCAAATCAATAAGTCAGTTATATAAAGAGCACCGTACCAACTTTCCGTAGAGCAAATAACAAACTCCCTACGCCTTCACAAAATAAGCCCAATTTAACCTCAATGTGTCTTTGGTATCTTCCTCTGTAAGAAGGAAGAAGCCTGCGATTTCACTACACACAAAGTATTTGTACTCCTCACACCTATCTGCTGCAATTAGCTGGTGTCTGCTTGCACTCCCAAGCTTGCAGCTGAAAGATGAACCACATACAAGCAAACAGTATCACCAAACAGGGTGAAAACAACTTGGTAAAAGATTTCTCTGCAGACAAATATACTGCCACATTCAAAAGGGTCGTTAGCCTTTTTGTTACCCATTAAGAATATTCTCCTTACCATACTTTAAAAAGATTGAAACATCAATAACAGACTTGATGTCAATGGATGCAGCACTGCAAATGTTTCTGGGACTAATTCACAGATACGATTACAACAAAAGCTCATCTGAGTCAGGAAGGAAGGGGATATGTTGGTGGATGCAGGCATGATTGTGGAACCACTGAGGTTAATTGCTGGGTTTTCAGTGTGTAGTGTTGATGGTTTTAAATTGCAAAGGCTGTAATAAAGGGCTTACTAACAGATTAGACCTCCAAATATGCCTGTTTAGCTCAACATCTTTTTGGATTTACTTACATCAAAAGAGTGCATGGGTGGCATGTGTGAAAACTAAATCTTATGACAATAATCATCTTAGTCTGTTCTAAATGCTTTTGCTTTTGCTAAGTTATCCCCCTGTATGTGTATTCTAGCTATGGTGGAACTGGATGGCGATGACATCAGGATTTCATCTCGGGGGAAACTGGCAGAAAGAGACATTGTTCAGGTGACAGTCTAGACTAGTAGTAGTAACTTTGACCCAATCCCAAGCCACTGTCCCATAATTCTGATTTTTAATGTTAAGGTACCTTTTTCCCTTTTGTGCATGAAGAAACAGAGGTCGTCTCTCCATTCAAATGGGATGTTACTGGCTATTTAGATGAGGAGGTGACCATGGGTTTTTCATTGAAGACTGAGAAAAAAAAAAGAAACTGAAATATTTTTTTTCATGTGCCCAAGTTGCCTGGAAAAGGGAAGGAATTGTTTCTTTGGCTATGTTTAAATAAAATGAGACTTGAAAGAAAAATTTGGATTAGGATTTACTTTATCTGCATGCATGTTATCATGGTGAATTAGAAAAACAAAGAGGACTTGAGAGTCTGTTTCTTAAACACCAGATTTGGATTGTAATTTATGGGCTATGGTACTTCTATTATCCATTACTTCACATTTGCATTTCACATTAGCTGATGTGCTTGTACGTTGAAACACCATCTGTTAGTACTTGCAAATGAGGACCTATAAGTAGTTCTTATAAATTCCCATGGGTACGTGATTGCCAAATGTTTGATTTTAAGTGTCACTCTTAGGTACCTTATGTGTCATATACAATATCATATTGTGGTTGTAAAATCCAGAATATATTGACAAACTTTAAACATGACGCTCCATGATTTCTGAATTTAAACAATATCATAGAAGAATATCAAGAATATTGTCCAGAAATTGATATTTTGTTGTACAGGTATTTTAAAATGTTAAAATACATTGTAATCATTCTTATATTGTTTATTCTTTCCCTCAGTTTGTTCCTTTTAGAGATTACATGGACCGGACAGGTAACCACGTGTTAAGCATGGCACGGCTCGCTAAAGATGTGCTCGCAGAGATCCCAGACCAGTTTATCTCCTACATGAAGAGCCGGGGAATCAAACCCAATCCTGCACCACCTCCCTACACACCACCTGGACACACACACCACCACACACAAATTTAGGGCCCTCCTCTTGGCTTTTCACTGAGGACTGACAGCATGCAGCAGCCTCTCGGAGTCCATTGGGAACTCTCTACCTCCTGTTTTTTGGTGTAAATAGGAGATGGCACATGAAATGGTTGTTGAATTATGTGCTGTACCTGACCAGTGACTACAGGAGCAGTATTTCCTTTTTGTTCTGTTTGTTTGTTGGCTTCTTCTGTGACATGTTCAATTGTAGTCTCTCTCCAGGTGAGACTGACCAAATTTTTCAGGACTTGTTGGTGATAGCCTTTTGGGCAGTGACTGTTTCACATCTATGATTTGACGGCAGGTTGGTTTGAAAAAGTCATATTGTGGTTAAAACTTGTGCCTGTCTGTTGATGTTTCTCTAAGTGTATCAGGACGTGTGAACTTTGACACAAGCCTTGCTCGTCAGTCATTGGTGTGGCCTAATACAGTGACATTTTTTAGCACCTTGTTTTTATATAAGGGGATTGTCCCCACATCTGTTATTACAGCACTTATGATGCCCTCTATCCACCAACCCCTCCTGTATCTCAAAAATAGAATTGTTTATACTAGCATGTTGAATGACAATTGAAGTATGATGTGCCAGCATATATCCTCAAATGTTATTCACAGTGGCATGACCATTTGATTGACTTTAAACACCATTCAACCTAACTCACTTTATAATGGTCATAAGTATGTAACTGCACAAGAAAAGCACAACTCTATAGCCATTATAGTTATGATTAATCGACTAATTTAATCATATTCTCTCTTTCTGAGTGCTGCTATTCATTCATTTTGAGAAAAGTGTGCGTGTGCAGATTTTTTATTTTCAGATTCTTCAAAACTCCTTATAAAGAAATCCACTGAAACAGTTGAAGTTAAGATACTCCAGGTGGGACACATTTCAATCACAGACAAAGCTGCACATAAATAGCTTAAAGTACTATCATTGTTTTAAAATTCCTATAATTCTCACATCTCAATATTTCATTTTTAATAGAGCAATTCCAAAATCAATCAGCACAATGATAAAACACAGATCGTGCAAGATGTACAAGACCTTCAGAAGAATAATGACCAACCAGACAAAGTTTGAGGCCTCTGTGTGGCAAATATATTGAGGTACTTTCATTAATTGCCTTTTTATAGTAACTGTGAAAAGACTACCAGTGTTACTTCATGTATGGGTTGACATTCTACACAGGGCCAACTGACACACAGCAGACATTAGGTCAATTAGGTGGGCTGTAACTATTTTTTATGTTCTAATGTCAGGTTGTGCGAGCTCCAAATCTATCCCTGTTTCACCACCTATGGAGTGGAGACATTTCTACTGAAATGGCACTGGTCACACATCAGCAACCACATGACTTTCGTGGTCAAAAGCCATCCCTTACAGATATTCCTTCAAGATAGAGCTGTCCTTCCTGTAATGCATGACTGGATTCTGGTGGCCAGTAGCTCAAAAATTGGTCTCCAGAGCTTCAGTTCTGTAGATGAGATTTTTTTTCCTCCCATGTATAAAACATGCTAACGTCCCATCTGTGCCACAGGATATGGAGGGATCTGCTTTTTTCTAAGCCTGTAGTTTGGCTGTTTGTAGTTTGAAATGATTTTACTGCATCGTAAACAAAGCCTGCAATTTCAGAGGCTGCTAAGATTTGGTTTGTTTGTAGAACGTCGTTTGCTTTACTGCCAATGGTAGTCACGGACAGTATCACTCACCACAAGGACACTGAGCTCATATAGTGAGGAGTTGCACACCTTAGGCTCTTTCCTCTTCCTCCACTTGGTAGTTTATTTTTGCAAAAGTATGGTGCCTTTTTTTATCAAGAATTTTGGTCAACTTACCATCCAAATGCCCACAAACAACCCAACTGAAGGGCTTGATCACCATAAATATCTGAAGGTCAATGTTCATTTTACCTCTGCAAAATAAAAGAATATGGTCAATTGTAGGTCCACGGGGGATGAATTAGAGTAATACTTTGAATAACAGAACATGTTTTAAGGACAAGTTTGGTACAGGCATGTTTCCAGTTTCTTGCATTTTGTGTTTGAGCTTTGATTTAACCCCTAAGTCACCCTCCAGATCGCTGGACATGGCAAACTTATATGCTGTATGTGGTTTTAGCTGGTAAAATGCAATCCTTCACAATGTCATGCCAGCACTTTGTGTTATGATAGGGAAATGTACTTTTTCACAAGATTTACTCTGAGCATTAAAAACTGATGCACAGAGATGCCCCATGTCCTGAAAAACGAGCAGCATCAATTGGCGAAGAGAAGTGTCATTAATACTAAAAAGAAGTGTTCAGAGAAATTAAAGTCATCATTTGTGTTCTATGCAAACGCATCCCAAAATGTTCTAACTCTACAAGAAGTAATTGTTGTTTTTCAAACAGCTATATTTCCTGTATCCTTTTTTATTTTTCTCTTGCGATTCCACATAAATTGCGTCTGTTGTTCTCTGGCAGAAAAGTGTGGGGAGGACTCTGCAGAGGAAATTCGAAACAGCAGTTCATTAAATCAGTGTTACCAATTGAAAAGAAAATATACTGACTGGCAATGAGACTTGTTTAAGTTAGAACTGATAAAAAGTTTAAACTTTGGCTGAGAGTAATCATGTAGTCTGTATGGTAAAAGGGAAAAAAACAACACTAAACGGATTATCGTTCATTGGGATTATTTAAAGGAGGCAAATTTAGAATATAAATTATTCCAGTTTGAGCATGGATTACACGTTTAGCATTTTTCCTTTCATTTATCTTTAATGTCTATTCAGATCCAGATCTGGATGGAGTTTTCTTTCTTTTTTCAATTCAGCCATCTTGGCAGAGGAACACAGTCTTGGCTGCTGTCCTATTTTTAGCTGCACTTGCCTGAGATGGGAATGTAGGTCAGTCTAACACTGGAGTATCTTGGCAACAACTTCCTGTCACCTCACAACATCTTTTTCAGAGTTTGATGATTTCTCAAGTAGCTATGGCTATTATTCAATTGACTTCCATTGGATCAACATTTATATTTTTTCAACACTTTTATTTGAGACCAAATACATGCTAATAAGCTCTGCAGGTATTTTGTAACCTGGTCTAATGAGATCATGACCTCTTGCAATATGTGAGTTTTGGGGCAGAATGTGTTTTGGCTATGATTAAGTGCCCACAACACAAATATCCAACCATTGTTTGTTTTTAGCTTTGGCATAGGAGGAACACAAACTCCCTCATTCAACTAAGGTAGCAATGGGTTTGGGATATCAATACAGTTTTATTGCATTCAAGGTGTATAACAATAATAAACCCAATGCCATTGAGATCAGATTTCTATGCCCCTGTATCCTGTTCAATGCTCTCCTTTCGCTGAAGGTTAGAGCTCCAGTATCATAAATTTCTCCCTTTCACAGCCAGACGCTGTACCCTTCTCACTCTCACAGTAGCCGATAGTCACCTCGTAGAGTAAGTAATAACTTATTACTATCAATTCAAAGTAATGACTCAAGTTTAAAAAGTCATATTTTTTCCTGGAAACAGACTTTTTAGTAACACAACCGACAAAGAATTGAAAAAAAATCTTTGTAGAGAAAGCCTTGTTAAAGAGTTTAATGTAGCAAACTGTAAAGGCCTTAATGATCTGAGAAGCAGTCACTCCATCACATTTAAGGCTATACTGAGAAGCAATTAGGATGAATGAATGATTGTTTTATGTGTAGGAAAGACTGGAAAACAATGCATTTGTTAATTTCTTGTGTTTTGTAATAGAGAAGTCAGATAAGAGAAGGCTTCTGTTAGAATGCTAAGGGAACAGTGACAGAAAGACAGTCAGGAAAGAGATACAATAACAAGGAAATTCCCTTAAGCTTTTACCTTACCATCTTTCTGCCAGAGGTTTTTAAATGATACACAAGACTCATCATCCATGTGACTGAGGTGTGAATTCCAACTTAAGCCATTTTGTTCTGACAAATTAATAAACTGAAACTTTTATTAACTAAATCTTTATCTTTGCAGTTATTATAGGTTTGAGCAACAGAGTAGCTTCAGGTCTGAGGTTTAGCTTGAAAAAGAGCTTTTTCCTACAGTAACTACATGTGAGGCTTTCTACCAGAAAAAAATGAATATATAAATATTGCATTTGGCTGAGAGCCTTGAAGAGAAACATTTCCCAGGAGCCATGAACACTTAATCTTTGCGATGAGCGCTTATTGTAAATCCTTGATTTATTTTTTTGAGAATATTACTGTATGAAAAATATCTACTGATTATTTTGGAAATTTATGATAAGCCATTTCTCCTGTTGTTAATCTTTTTCAGGCCCTGATTTCTAACTATGTTAATCAACTGCATGTTTTCTTCAGTCACAAGAGTGTTTTACACAGTGCCACCATATGTGAAAACAAATGGGACCCAGCCATTTGAACTACATGCATTTCTGTGCCAAACATGGCAGTTAACAGTGGACTGTGAGCTATTTCTTCTCTTTTGTGCCTGGTTTCCAAAATGTTTCTTTCTCATAAGTGATTTGAAAAAAGAAACTGTAGCGATTTTGCATGTTACAGTTAATACATTTTGTTATCTGTTTGTCATTTTGGTCTGATTCCGGTTGATCTTTATTGTTTAGATTTTTTTGGTTTATCGTTTTGCATGACTCCCTTCTTTACATTTCAAGGGTTTTTAATTGTACATGACTATTGTCATATTGGTGGGTTGTGAAATGCTTTGTATTGGATTGCCTTAAATAATAATTATTAAAAAATGACTACTTTTATAAAAAGCTTTTGGAGAGTTTGCTTTAATGCCAGATTTGTAATTTTATGAGCTAAGATTAGCAGGGAGGGAAAAAATCTAGCTGCATGTTGCTTTTGAGTGGACAGAACAGTAAAAAATAAAATCTGTCATTGTACCAACATACATTGTGGAAAATATGAGAATGAGCTACTAACACACGTAAAGTGCACAAAGAAAACTATAGACAAAATAAATGAATAATCCAGCCATAAAAATTTAATACAAATCATATCCATATACATTTTAATGTAACAGAACATATTAACGTTGTGCAATGCAAACATACAGCAATCTTTCAACAGAGGTTCAGATTTAATTACTGCAATTATTAATGTTTTTTCCCATCATTACTGTTTTAATTTAAAAACCCTTTGAATAGATTAAGTCATTTGAAGAATTAAATATGGCTCGAAACCATAAAAATAAACATTAAAAAACTGCCCAAAAAGAACTGCCTTGCATCTTAAATTAACATGGGCTATGTCCCTATGTTGAAAGTGAACATAAAGATTGGAAAAATTACATGTGTCTGCTTTTATCAAATTCATTCCTGCCAAGTTTGGCAGGACATTTAGAAATATTTTCAGTCCATGTTCCATGTTTTTCCGTCCTAAATGATTCCGTTTGTATTGTGCAATATTACTTGCTGTGAAGGTTTTAGTTGGTGACAGGTGGTTTAAATCTTATCAGCCTAACCAGATCAAATGTGAATCCATATGTTTATTGCTGCTGCTCTCAGCAAGGTTGGTGACATCCATTCACTAAGACCTGCCTGGTTATTGTGAGAACACCATAAACATTTGCAGACAGTCCGCTCATTAATTTCCAGAGAAAGCTCTCATTGCTAAATCAAGTCACTCTATCTTTGAAAAGTCTGGCACTTACCCAAACATCGCTGGTCACCTTTCAAGAGGGATTTTCCGTCTGAAGAAGCCATACTCGAACATCCTTTAGATAATTCAGAAGCATTTTCAGTTTCAGAGTCAAGAGGAAATAACAAGGTGCACAGAGCAGTCATTTCATCAAAGTTTTTAAATAAACTTCTGCCCAAGTAACCACATGATAAAATGTCAGGGTGAAAGAGCTAGATAGATTGACATTATTGAGCATCAGTGGTTTTCTCTGACATGCCTTCTGTATAGTACATTTCATATTTGTAGCTCTAAAATGACGACCTTTGCGAGAAGAGATACAAGGCTTTTTCTCCAAGCTGTACCTGTAACACAGCGGATAAACAAATTGAAAATAAGTGGCCAACCAGCAAAAGTCATTTATCCCCTTCTTCTTCCTCCTGCGCACTAAAACCACTAAAGTCGCCGAACTGTTGTTGGACTGACTGGTGTGAGCGATCCTCTTCATCCAGCCACAGTCTAGCCTTACCCTGGAGGCAATTATGTTTTTTTGGGAGGCTAAATATTTTTTAGGTCTAAAGGTCATACTCTAATTTAGGTTTGTAAAACATATGTGGCCATCAAACATCAATATATATGTATAGTGGGAGTGAAAGTTACCCTTTGTTGTATTATTTAGTCACTTTGGAAAGTTTTAATAACTGTCATTTTGGGGGAACACCTTCTCACCTGAGAAAAGATGAGAACATCTCATTTAAAGTCAGAGTTGCACAAAAAACAGCTGTTCAATAAATGACTGGAAACAGTTTGACTCAGTGAGCTCTTTCAAAAGGAAAAGTAGGTGCCCACAAGACCATAAAGGTGAGTAAAACATAAACAAGCATAATAGCCCATAACACATCAGAACAGTTTTATTTAGACAAAATAAATCTGGAGACATCATTATAATTCACTACACCAAACACTTGAGAAAAAAAGATCCTCTTTGCCTAAAGCTGAGAGAAAAACATTAATTTTCCTCTTCCCAGACATTTTCTGTGTAAATCTGTCTATATAAAAATTTTGAGTCTTGACTGGGAAGCTGTCATCATGCTTGCTATGTCTGACAGTCCAAGTGGGTACATTAAGATCCATTGTGACCAAACTCTGGATAGTCACCCTGCCAAAATCTATTTTAGAGCTCTTTCTTCTGTGTGTTTTTCTTCATTTCCCCTAACATTTATAGGAGTATTTGCAGAGCCGTGTATCAAAAAAGCATTGCCCATCTCCACTTTTTGTCTTGACCACAGTTCAGAATTGGATACTTTCCAGCTCAAACGGCCATGACCAATAACTGGGCCAATGATTACTCTAGACATGCCAAATTCTTCAATTTAAAGCACTTATAGCACAGCAAAACATAACAGTAAAATCTCATCAATGCATATACAAAAGAATGTCATCATGTTGAAGGTTTTCATTTAGAATACTGATTCAGATTCATTTATGTTCCCAAGATAAGTCCACTTAAAGGGGGCTTCAGTTGATCAGGCCTTTTTTGCAAATTAAAACTATATCTACTATACATACTCACCCTTGCCTAAATTATTTGCACAATCTTTGTAGCTGTTGCTCCAAGAATTTCTGAAAATTTTCATTTAGTTCTGCACCTCACATTAGCAAAACCATTGTGTGCACATTTGTTTGGTCAAACATCTGCAATTAGTAGTCCTAAAAAGCTGCCATAAATTCAATCAATCAAGTGACTTCTCTGACAGATTCTGGGCGTGCCAAATTCTCATTAAAATAAAAACTGCAGTGAGTCCAGAGTTTCTCAAATGCAAGAATAAACGGCCCTGAAATCGCATTACGAGTAATGACCAGTGCCTCAAGCATAATGAGCTCGGAAAGTAGACAATATACCCAAAAGCTGGAAACTAACTAACACAGGCCTATGTTCAGCCGGCCATCCCAAGAACAATCAACACAGTCCAAATTGTAAAAGTGAGGCAGCCTCTGGTATTTTTCATGTGTGATGAAGAACGCAATAGTTCATTTTCAGTCACAGTTCTGAAAAATGAAAATTGCTGAACAGAGTAAGGAACGTTATTATTAAATCAGACACTGAAACCTGGCAAGAGGTCCTTTTTTTGGGGGGGGGTCATTTGTATTGTTTGTATGAGTGTAAATTCTCTCCCAATGAAAGCTGAAATGTCTGTGTGCTGTCTGTTGCTGTTCTTGAAAACAAACAGTCAGAGTTGGCATAAATCAGAACTGGCAGATAATATTCCAGTTTTCAGAGCATCTCCACGAATGCTCGTCTCGTGAAGACTTTGGCACGCTCAGTTTATGTCTTGTCTGTTTCACACTGAAATAGGAGTTTTGTAGCCATATAGACTCACATTATAAGATAATTACCTTTGCAAAGCACTGTACAGTAAGTAGTCTGAGAAAGGACAACCTGGTCATGAGTAGCCTGGACTCAGAAGAGTGAAGAGTGGCACGTGTAGTGCAGTTCCAGACAAAAGCTGCAGCAGCTGTAATGAAAACCTTACTGCTGGTTGTGATTAATGTGTCAGAACAAAAAGGACATGAAGGCTTACTTTGAAAATGGCTGTCAGGCTGCATAAGGGTCAGGGAGCCCATTTTGACCTCCCTGCTGAAGAAGCTAGAATGTGCTGGAGAGCTGGGAGAAGGTGGTCTGTCTGGGTGAATCATGTGAGTGTGTGCAAGTCCATGGTGAAGGTACATGCAGCTGCAGGGATTGTTCATGTTGATGTTAGTATGACACATTTTACCCATATATTTCACTAGCTAGGTTTGTTTTAAATATCTGGTCATTTTAAGCAAACAAACCTTTTTGTTTTTT
Organism: Menidia beryllina; assembly: GCA_013363375.1. Lineage (NCBI taxonomy): Eukaryota > Metazoa > Chordata > Actinopteri > Atheriniformes > Atherinopsidae > Menidia > Menidia beryllina. The sequence goes on from JABUIW010000205.1 coordinate 6,096,242, forward strand.
TCCCTCACACTGCCCATCAGATCAAATGTTGCTGCTTCTCCCAAAAAAAACTCGCTCTCAGGTGATAAAAGGATTTTTGCATTTTCCAATATGCTATTTTTTTCTTTTTGGAAGAAATGTTCCTGTGGTTTGGAATACACCCTTGTGGTGTGAGCTGTGATTGTTAGCACTGTTGCACCCAAGCAGGAGGATTCCTGGTTCAAGTCTCACCTGGGGCTTTTCTGATTGGAATTTCCATGTTCTGTTCTTGCATGGGTGGATTCCACAAGTAATCTGACTTAATCCCACAGCCCCCAGACATGCATGCCAAATTGCGGTTGTCTGTTAGTTGTGTGATGTACTTGTGTATTGTCAAGATATGCATTATCCACATCAACTGTTTGTAGGATATTTCCTCAGTCTTCATGATTTTGACTTGGAAAAATGGTATGTAAAAATCAAATGGATAGAATTGTGTGTTGTGTTATTGTGAACCTTTAAAGAGGCTGATGGATGGGACTGATTGGTTGAGGCAGTATGATGCTATGAGCAATGTTCTGCTTTTCTGCTTCCTTTCCACTAACACATTGCTGCCAACTGCATAAAACCCTTCTTGGGAACATTGCTCTCTGGTGGCGATGGCCTCTTTCAGCTGGATGATCTGCCCTGCCACGCTGCCAAGTTTATTCACAAAGGATTTTGTGACATAGAAACCAAGATTTTGTATTGGCCTCTAAATTCCTCAATTCTGAGAGTATCTACAGAATACGATAGAGGAACAAATCCAAGAAATCCCACATTTCAGGCTGATGGGAATTACCTGCTGTCAAACACCACGGGATAACAAGGATCAGAGCTGGCGTGAATGTTATTGTTATTATCACTACATCGGTACATTCAAGTCCAGTTTTATGTCTGCAGTGATTTTAATTTTGCAACAAAAACATTCAAAACTCTGTTGTAGCAGTGTTACTTTACAGCTAAACAGTGTGTATGTCTATTTTTTTCACTGTAACTCTTCAGTCCAGAGTCTAAGGGAGAAAAAATGCAACAGAAGCAGAACTGCTTTTTTACCCAATTGCTAAATTTCATAATTAATCTGCAAGGAAAATGTATGGCCACGGAGCAAGTATGATAGTAAACTCCCTCTGTCTCCAAAGAAACTGAACAAGAAGTTGGCTTTTCAGTTCTGTCAGTTTGTTTCGGCTCTGATGTCTTGTTCATTCAAATCTACACTAAAAGGATTTCCTCACAGCTTAACCTCCATCCCACTGCAGTGGTTTACAGAGGTTTTCCAGATCTGTCATGTTCATCTATCGTCTTGGGTTACCCAGACCAGCTCTGATTACATGTTGTCTTTCTGTTCATAGCAGACTTCAGTTGCCACTTGTACTTTGGCTCAGATCTATGGGCTGGCCTTTTGGGGTCAGTCAAATACAACTGAGAAAATGATTACAGAGGCAGCTGGGACAATAACCTACTCTGCCAAAATTCTATAACCTTGCTGGATCAAATCAAAATTTTAAACTTACACTACAATTGTATTAACAAGTAAAACAGCTGCAAATTTCTGCAGATGATCAGAAAATCCAATGAAAAAAGTTTTTTATGAAAGAAGATCAGACAATAATACGCTCACTGCCAAAATATCAGACATGAGCATTGCAGTATTCAGATGTGTGCCTAATCTCACAGATGTTCTGCAAAATTAGGCCCTGAGAACCTACTATGAGTCCCGAACCCTTACTTGACACAGCCAAAACCTTCTGTGAGGCTGCCAAATAATAAAAAGCCTCTTCACAGACATCTCAGCTGGTTAGTAAGCATAACTTTTTGACTGGTGAGTGAATCAGGAACCTTCAGGACATATAAATAGTTTTTTCCCTCATGTTTGTGGGTATTTTTTTCTGAAAACATCTTACTGATTTCTTGATAAATAAAATTTAGATTGAGATGTTTTATGGCAGACCTTACAAGTTTTTGTATTTAAAATTTACATTGTTTGGGGTCAGTTTCTCACCTTTTGTTCCAAATTAATCAATTTTGTTTCACAGTCCATACTACTCTAAATATTTCGGAAATACATTAGAGTTTTGTAGTCACAGAAACCTTTTGAAGACGAAGGGAACAGTCCTGACAGCATCTCCCACCTCCTGCTCCAGATGTGTGATCTGTGGCCTTACACACAGATCACACATCTTCTAAAGCGGGTTTGTATGGGTAGTGGGAATATTTTCGCTGAAAGCCGTTTCTTGTTGCTCAAGGCTGTCAGAAAGACATTTCTAATTCAGTTTAAATTTTCTCTAGGATTCTTTGTCATATGTCATCCTTGTCATGACACCAAATATATTATGTGCCACCATTTCACTCTGACTGATGCTAGATTCCCTCACAAACAAACAACTATTTCTCCTTATGCGAGTATGTTACTTATATTTGAACAGATCATGCAATTATAACCACTAACTTTTTTTAAATTGTTTTCTATTTGTTGTATCTATCATTGAAGGGGTTTTGTCACCCGTGTAATGTTTAATTTCTGTAAATCCTAAATTTAGACTGAGGAGTGGAGCACATGTTTCAACATTTCCATCCAACCATTATCGTGACCGCTTATTCCCTAAAGGGGTCGCGGGGGGACTTCTTCCAGCTTTGTTCAAGAATTTGCTGCAATTATGAAATATACCCAAAGAACTTTATAAACTTCATCTATGACATCTAAACCTGGCAATATATCCTATGTATCCCTGCTGTTGCCTTTCACTGTTTTGAAGACATTCGTGTGTCTGACATTAGCCTGATGTCAGTTCAGCTAGTACCCTGTCACTATTTGAATGGCAGTGGAAAAAATAGCTTATTAATTTTGTTGTAACTGTAATCATATTATTGTAGCTTTTTTAACCAGCAGCCCTCAGAGAACTCACTGGGAGACAATCAAGTCTTTTTATTGAATTTCCATTGCACAGCAGGACCAAATTTCATCTTAAAACTTGGACAAGCTTTAAATCACTGATCTGAAAAAAAACTGTGACACCAAAAAATAATAATTTGACTGAAAAAGACTAAACCAAAACCAATTCAGTTTAAAATAGACTGACACCACCTCTCATAGCAGATGTAGGCTGAGCTGTCTGGGTTTGACCATAGTCCAGGAACGGTCAGTCACCTGCATTTGGTTTGGTTGGTTCAGGTCAAGATAAACAGCCTTATAAATCACATGTCATAGGAAAACTTCAAGCCTAGTATACATTAAACTATTTTAAAAGAGGAAAGCATTAATTATTTCTCATAAAATGGCAAGATTCTTTGGTAAATAGTCAATTTGAACAGCTCAAGCCAATCATTTTGTGTGATCACTTAAAAGATTTGAGTTTAGATATCCATGTTCCTGACAGCGTTGTGTGAACTTAAATGAGCCTCTTGGCTGACCTATATGGAGTGAGCCTAAGGTAGATTCATGTCAAAGTTAGTAACTGAAAGCAGACCCTTATATTATATGTTCAACTTTCCAAAGATTCAAATGACTTTGTTTCCAGATAAAATGGGGATTGTTGTGTGCACGGTCAAACGATTCTAGCTGAAACTTTTCCATATGTAGTTCTTAAGTTCTCTGTGGGAGAGGTTTATTCACAACTTTTGAACATCAGGTAAAATTGTTTTAAGAGTTTTTGCTTTCAAAGTATGGCCCATTTTACCATAACAAAATGAAAAATGTTTTTTATTTGCCTTTTGAAAAGGGCACTCACCAGACTAAAAGGGCAAAGGCTTTTTGTTCCCCTTCCCAAATCCAGCTCCCCAGTAAGGTTCACCGGGATAACATATCATAGACAAAACAATGCATATGCGGTGGCACAGCAATCACAGTGTCTGTTGATATTATGGTAATTAAGCTCTAAATTTTACTCCATCATAAGCTTGCAAATACAATTCAGACATAAATGTGTGACCATGCTGCTCCATTTGTGTAGTCACTGCTTTTTCTATGCTTTTAGAAGAGCACAGAATTTTATTGTTGTCTATTAATAAAAAAGGACAGATTTTTTTGAAAAGCCAAAGCTCAGTGCCACTGCATTCCTTCCTCATTCCATGTTCATAGAAAGATGGGAGAGGTGGCACCAATTAAAAAATGGAGGAAGAGGGAGCCTTAACATACTACAAGATAGTAGGGGTTTAACCCACACTATTCCAGCACAACAGCCACTTACACAGCGGATACTTCATCTTTAAAAGGAAACTGCTCCTTTGAGAAGATATGTGTCGGCAAACAGAAACAATCAGAATACAGTAGCCTTGTCAAAGGACTTCTAATCAGTCCCGTTGCAGTTTTAGAAGTAGAAATTGGCAAGAAGAGGAGAAGATGAACACAAGTAGACACTTGTCAATTGTTATGTTGGTCCTCAGTGATAAACACGGGACAAAAATGTACAATGGCAACATAGTTTTAAATTTGTAGCCACGTAAAAAACATACCCTCATAAATGTTTGTCAAGGTAGAAAAATGCAGACATACAGACTGTTAGAGAAAGGAAAATATTCCACACACCAAAAGACAGGGATTGGCTCTTTCATTGCACAGTCTGACAAGAAGATCCCAGCTTAGAAGAATTGACAAGTCTTCTTCTGACCTATGCTCTCCTCTATTCCTCCATTCATATAAGAGCCACCTAAATAGTTTTACAATTTGGTTTTGCAGTCCGATCCCCAGAAAACAAGTTGATGCTGGTGACAGCAGCAATCCTACCGTCCAATTAAAAACATTGCTGGCTTTGTTTTATGGTGGCAGACATTCACAAGTTTATCTAAATGAATCTATACAGTGCTGACAGACATGATGTCCCTCTCTGTGTGCTCTCTGTTTGAAAAAGTGTACTTATTAGCTAGAAGTTGGCTCCACATTATTAGACTGTATATGTCAAAGCTCTACCTCCTGTGCTCATTAATTCAGACCAGATTATTCTTCTTTCTGTACACCAGTCACTTGGCGCTCTCCTCCTGTCAACTTATGAAAGTCAGTAAGTATTTATAATCCTTATCATCCTTATCATGCTGTTCTGTGTTCTGCCATGGCTGTGTATTTTTAGTAACCTTTAACCTCTTAACCTTTAACCTTTAACTGTGGTAAAGCCTTTATCGTTTAATAAAGCCCACTAGATGCTACATCTTCTGTTTCAACTTGCGCAAGATTCTTAATTTTCTCATTATGTTGTTTCACGTCTCGTCTTCTCGGGTGGTTCCACTTGACTATTCTGTTATCTCTGACACTATTGTACTTTTTTACTCTAAGAGAGCAAACGCTTTGTGTAATACCACCTTGGTAATTAAGGTACATTCTGTAATATCACTGCTGCTTACTCTGGTGCATAATTCCCAATGAAGCCTTCCTCATTTTAGAGAAGTTTATTGCATGACTTCTTCATAAAAAGCAGGTTCAACTGTGAGGTTAGGATGTATTGAAACTATTTTCTTAAACACTGTCGTTAGTTACATAATAATGTTTTTATCTCATAGATTTTTTTTTCACCTGACATCATTGAATTTATTCTGAATAGTTACCAATGTGCCTAGTGAGAGAATACGGATTCATCCCTGGGACACAGGGTTATTATTGTTCGATCTGATTGAGACTAGTTCTTGTGCAGAATATAAGAAAATGTGGAATCTGACAAGACTGAACTCACAAAGTTGCCTCCAAAAAGACCCTGTCTGTGCTATGGATGAATTGATCTAATCTTAATTTTGGAGTTGGAAGTATTAAAAAAGACAAACAAAGAAATGCTTACATGAATGTAATTTTAAAAATCTACCATTAACACTGAATGGGAATTCAGATCAAGAGACAGTTTGTATATCAGTTTGATTACATAACTGATGGGTTGGTGAAAATGCATTTTACAATGATGCATTTTTCTCTTTTTGATATTGGTGGAGTGTGCATATTATCTTGATGTGTTCGAAAACCATTTTCAGACACATATGCACAAAAACTTGCTGTAATTAGCAGTGCGTATAATGCCGCTGCAGCAATAAAAGGAAATTATATATTTTGATGATGACATGTCGGTTTTGTATGCGTGGGTGTGTGTGTGTATGTGAGTGTGCTTGTTTGCAACAGGGTGGGGCATGTCTAAGAAAAAGCATTGGTAGAAGGTAAAAGTCGCCATCTACTGGTAATAAAATGTATGATAGTATCTATATTTACTGTATCTGTGCTTCTACAGCTGATGTAAAAAAAAATATATTTTGGTATTTAATAAATAACGGTAATAAAAACAGAAGCATCACTGAGAAGTACTATGGAAGACTGTAGGCCTCTAGAGGAAATGAAATACTGTTCAACAAATTGAGGTGCAGACACTGAGGATCTGGTGTAAGCTTGAAAACACACTAAAATTTGTGTTGACAGAAATACAACCACAGAGAGAAAATTTGCCAGAGCCACTTAAAGCAGATGAAGTCTCTCACCTATCATTTGCATATCCTGCATTTCCCCTGACTGCTATTTCAGTCTGAGTATTAGAGAGACTGGGTTCAGGCAAACCTCTCTGCTAAAGATTCCTAACTGTATGAAATGACCCAGAAGTATTCAAATGGCAACCAAGGCTTTTGTGAAAACTGTCAAAGCTCCGCAAGATTATTTTCATCCAGTTGATTAGTATGGATTAATATTAGGACAAAAAGTGACACTGGCCAGTCTATAATAGCAAAAACTTCCACTTCTGTACTACTTTACTTCCTTTGTAATGATGAAATATGATCAGAAACTAATGTTTCATATTATACAATATCTTATTCAGAAAGTAATAGAAACTTTAAAATATTTCCTTTAAAATATTTCATACCACATTACCCTGACCCTATGATGTTTTCCAAAAAAAGTTAGACACAAACAATTCAGAAATGCTCCCCCCTATGTAGCAAGCAGCTGATTACAACTACTCGAATGGTTAGTAAAAAAAGACCGGAAATGTTTTGTGTTTTGTAGTTCCAAACAAGGAATGCTCATTTCACTTCATCAGATGACAAAAGACACTGACAACGTGCATATAATGACCTGATATTCTATCTTAAATCCTGCACCTGAACGTGAAATATGACGACTATTGGTCAGTCATCACATGACTGACAGCAACTACATAATTGTATTTAGCTAAAATATTATTAATTGTGAAATTATTTTTTCAGGGGCAGGCCTCTTCCCAAAAAGAAAAAAAAAACACAATAATGCGCAATTGGGGAGTATAGAAAGAAAGGGGCAGTGATTTCAAAATCTACATCTATTTTAGGCATAAGATTCCAGGTGTTTGAGTCAATATTTTAAGAGAAACCGGAAAAGGGTGTTTCGCCTCCTTCTGCGCCTGCGTGATAAACGCAGCCGGCGGGCTGTTGGTACATCGTTCAATAATGGCTCCGAGTGAGGCAGTCGTTGCGAGACAAACAGAGGAGATAATTTACTATCTGCTTGAGGACGAGTGTGGCCCGGCGTCCCGTGTGTTCAAAGACGAATATGAAACCGACAACGGTTAGTGTATAATTGTGTCGTTGTACGTGTGATTGAGCTGTGTTATAGTGTCAGTGAAGGAATGAACGACACGAAAGTCAACAGCTGATAAACTGTCTCCGCTTTCGTTTTCATAAGACAAGTGCCAAGTCACTGACAAACAAACATGCATTGGTTACTTCCTGTTAATGCCAAATTGTATAGGCCTGATTTGTAAACAACAGTCACGCTAACTCATAAGCAGATGTCCTTACCCAGTGACATCAAATGTCTCCCGGCTAATTTCGTCTTCTGTGAAAACGATATCGGGCTCTTTTTCTATCGTTGTACCTACAGCTCGTTGTCGACAGGCAAGACTGTAAGAGCCCTGAGGGAGGAAATAGGGATAGTATGTCCATTTCTGGTGGTGTTGTTAAGGTGTGGCATGTAAAACCTGCACCTCAGCCTTTTTTTTTTTTTTTGCCTCTTTTTAGGTGATGATTTTGATCCGGTTTTGATAGCTGACAAACTGAGAAGTATTGCTGATTCCATGAATGAGGACGCCATGTTTCAAGCTGCATTATCTGGCCTGAAGAAAGCAGCAGCAGAAGAGGTGGGTCAGGAGAATCAAGTGCTTGAATGAATGGCTGCTACCACAAATTTCAAACACACTGATAATTGGAACTATTTTCCAATATTGTACCCATTGTTTCTCTTTAGTTTGACAAGACATTAATTTTCCGTTTGTTGCTAAATCTATCCTCACACATGCCCTTAAATGGAGGTTTAGTGATTCCCTAATCAGATTTAATTGTTGTGGGTTGTTTTCATATGAAATGGTGCTGTGCCTTTGTGTTAAGGACCTCATCTCCTCTATCTGTTGGCCCTATTAGCTGCCAGGCTATTATTTTAAAGTAAACAAAAGAAACTTGTGATAAAAACAAATGAACCAGACTTTGTGAATATTCTAATTAAAAAATATTACACTGTGATACATAATAAAAATTAATAGACTTTCAATAGGCATTTTGTATCATCACTGAAACGTCTGTTGGTTTATGCAAACGCCTTAGCACTAGCAGCAAATGAATTAATGTGAAAGTTCACAGAATTTTTTTTTCTTTAAGCCCTCTGTATATGTAAACAACTTTCCAAAAGATTCTCTCCTCTTAAATATCCGTTCCCTGTTAACTTTCCACAGGCTGTGGAAGCTGCATTCAGCAGTGGTGTGGACGCTGTGTGCAAGGCTCACACTTCAAAGGGGCCTGAGGTGGCTTCTGAGATGCAGCTCATCAGGGCCTCTGTGGCCTTTGGGCTATATGTCAAGAAATCATCCCCAGAGCTTAAAAGTAAAGTCCAAACTGCCATGGCTGCTTTCCTCAACAGGCGTGTGGGCTCATGGGTCGAACGGCAGGGTGGATGGGTGAGTAAATGTTTTGGTTGTCCACTTTGATTACTGGTGCCTACAGACTTTCACTTTGTACCAACAGATGATAAATGCTTATTTAGTAGAGCAGTGCATTTTGGAGTTGAAAAGTACAAACCTGCCCTTTACACATGAGCACAAAGTAACATGTGCAGGCTGAGTTCTAATTCTGAAATTAACCGAATGTTCATACTGTTTCAGATTTTCCAAGAAATCCACAAATCAGTTGTGCAACATGTTACAGTTTACATATGACCAAGAATAAGAGCCCAGGTTGCTCATTTTGTTGAACTAATGTCTCATCTACAGGGCTGGGAGGCCATGTTGTAACATGTTGAAATTCACATTCTAACCTTTTGACCTTTTATTTTTCTTCTGATTTTCGAAACTTTTTTCTTTTGTTCTCTTTCTTCAAATGGAAACAAAAGAAGAACAATCATGGTGTTAGAAGAAATTGTTACATCTCTACATGCACTTAAAGTGTTTTATGGTAGTCTATTCTGTCTGTTTTTTAGAGTAAAGTTCCAGATGTTGCAGAATGAGGAAGTTCTGCTTCTTCACACAACAGCTTCTTTAAGAGCCACAAGATCGCACAGAATCAGCCAGTTTTCTGTCGGTTTCAGGTGCTGGTATCACACTAAGCCTCTTCATCAGTCATTCCCCATAAAAGCTCATTTTGAAGCACTTAGATTTAAGTTTTAGGCAGTTTAGCTTTACTTTTACTCATAGTAAATGTTAAGCCAAATAATTTAAAATGGTAATGTCTATCATCTGAAGAGACTTAATCACATGATGCCCCTGGATCCTCACTACATCACTGAAGACATTCTTGTTTACGAGTGCATTTGTTTCTTGTGGGTTATTCAATTATGTTCTTCTCAGGTATTTCTCAAAGTGAAAAATTGTATTATTTTTTTTAGCATGAATGAATTAGTTCCCGTTTTGCCTTTTTTGTGATTCAAAGTTCTCAATGTACTGGTTATTATGTGCTATTCTGTAATTTCCTCACTTCTTTCATTTGGATCTAAATGGTATCTTTGTTAAAAGATTACTTTTCTAGGGCTTAGATTAATTTTAAGTCTTGCCACTTTTTGTGGCAAAATATAATTAAATATTAGCTCTCCCTCTTTAGTGCATAAATCACATGCATCGTTTACAACATCTCTTTACATTGAGCAATCCATCATTGATATAAATCAAAAGTACACATTTCTGATATTGCAGTTTTTTATAAAGGGTGAAATTTCTCACTTTAAAAACAGGTTAAGGATCTGTACTTGCCGTCACATGTCAGACATTGAGAAACAAAATGGAATAAATGATCAAGAGTGTTTTATACTGCATTTTAATCCAAAATTGTGACTCTTATCATGTTGGCATATTTGTAAATCTGTAAAGCTTTTTATTTAAAAAAAGAAAAATGTTGATGCTTTTCAAATTATTGAGACAGGGGCTGAAGACGGGGGAAAATTATGCTGCCTTTTAAAATGTGATGGCATTAAGAAAAATCTGTTCGGAGGGAGGAGTGCCCCAGTCTCAAGAACACTTGCTACTGGATTCTGAAAGCTATTAAAATAATTTGGTTGCTCTGTTTCACCAACTGAACCTTATCATCTTAGATTTTGAAACTGAACAAAAACAAGTTGTGTAGTGACAGCTTATTATTTCTTACCCTGAATTTCTTTGAATAGTACAGTGATTTGACAAACCTATACATGAATGATATTCCTGTCCTATCAAGCTTCATTTGGTAAGATTAGACACTTGTTTACACATATTAGCACAGCGCCGTGGGAAGGATTGTAATCGGCGAGCAATATTACTCAGTAAGAATTTTGAAGACTATAATGAAGTTTGCAAAGGAACTGATGCATTGATTGTAAGCCTAGACTGTCTTCATAAACATGTTTTATACCACTTTTAAGGTGTCTCTGCATTCTTCAATTTGCTGAGCAGAAAAATTTGTCTCACTAAATCAGAATGCTTGGAAATGAAGCTGTGATTTCCTGACGGGCTAATTTAGCTGCTCCTCAGTGTGTGTCTGACAGGCAGAGGGCAGCACTAGACACCGAATTCCAAGTTTGCAGGGTGCGGGTTGTCCATGACATTGAGTGTGATTGTGATTTGACATGACAAAAAGAACAAAGCAAACCCAGACCCATGCTGTCTTATTGCTGACCACAGAACCTGCTGTTCTCCGGCTTGTAATTCGCAAAGGGATGTTAACATTTGTCTAAATTCTCACCACTATGAGAAAGGTAGGGACTCCAGGAAACACAAATGAGGTTCTTTTAACAATTGTGAGCATCCACACACTGTATAACCACTATATGGGGTAATTAATCCTTTATATAAATGCATCTGTCATTTATTTGGGTCAAATTCTCTGCAAGCAGAGAGCTTCTTAGGGTGTTAGTGATGTATTGGGAGAGTTTCCACCATATTTTACCTAATTTGTGTTTAACTTCAGATCTGTGTAAATTCATAATACAGTAATAATGCACCTCAAAGAAACGAGCAAAGAATAACCTGTTCTCTGCATTAATTTTTGCCCCAAATGTTTGTTTTTTTCCAAAAAATGGGTAGTTTGATTGTTGAGATTTGCTGGTTCGATGCCAGGTGACTAATAAAGCAGACGGCTTTCTTGTTTTCCTGTGGAGACATCAGCTGGTGGAGGCTTTGATCCAACTTCATGTTAGTTCTTGATTGTCAGCTGATTCTGCTGTGTGTTCAGCAGCACGAACCAACGTCAAGTGACTCAGTTTGTATTATGGATAAGCAAATCAGAAATCTTGTTTGCTCTCCAAAAAGTAACTCCGTGATCTACTTAGACTGAGTGAGAGGTGTACTGCCAGTTGTTTCCATTGCCAAGACTTTAAGATAATCCAAACAGGAACCGAAAGACAAAGTGCTTATGCAAGACACGTTGGCGTTGGCCCATCCTTTGCTGGGCCTGCACTAGCTGCACTCTACAATTAGCATTCATATCCTCAAAAGTTTTTGTGTGGTAAAGCTACTATATGCTAAACATTAGATGTGCAACATGTGATGTGCAACATACATTTCTTTTACTAGCTCTTAGTATAATTATGATGCTGGTCTGACTGTATTCTTGCTGATTAGTTCCAACAGCTCAGCGCAGTTCTGATCAATTGGTTAACACACTTGTTAAAAAGAACAACCAAAAGGAACAATGCTTTGACACATTTTATTAAATGATGAAAGCTATGAGGTCTTGTTTCATGACAGCCAGAACACTTCTGCTCTAATAGGTTGCTTTAGATTTTTTAAATTTTTTTATTGTCAACTGCGTCAGCTTATTCCTTTGCTTCACACTCTGTGTTAAGATCGCTGCTGGAAAGTGACTGAAATTAATTTTTTCAATTTGAAGCCTTCTCACACAAAAAACGAAGGGAAAACTATTTAATGGAAACATTATATTGCTAGTAAATGGTAGGACTTGGAACATAGACTATGAGGGTGATGTCCTCACAAATGTAAACTCTTAGTAAGACCTTCTTAATCATTCTGCACTTATTTATACATGTGCCCACTTCTTGCTAAATCGATTAACTATACATACAGAAAATTGTCCATACACTGCTGTCAAAAGAACAAATAGTTCAACAAAGGCAGCGACTTTTATGTTCAGGTTCCAGATATGCAGCTGCTCTCATTGAGATGAATATTCAACAGTTATCTTGCACTAACATTTATATATGTAGTAGTTACATACTGTTCTGTACAGTCTATTGGTGTTAGCTCTCCTGTTTTAGCATAAACACATGTAAAAATAGGACTTGGTTTAATAAGGTAATATGAATCAGTGCCAGTCTGCATTGGTAAGACCACAGCTGATGGGATGGGATGACATTTCACTGTAACATATTTTCACCACTCCAGTGTAAACTTTATAAGGTAAATGGACAAAAATATGTACATCAGTGGAGCATTACAGAAAATAATACAATCACAGTAGCAGGTGGAGAAGCTTCAACATTCTTCAGGAATACTGTTCCTTTAAAAACACATTGGTTTGGCTGGATCTGTGTTTATTTCACCACTGCCTATGGTCACAGGCATCCAGGCAAGGCAAATTAAGTAGTCTCTGTACTGTTTCCTCTAAACCTAATTGATAGCACAAGTAGGTTTTCAGTCAAACAGTGTCTGATATGTATAAAAGTATCATCTTTAATGCACGGTAATGCACCAAACATTTAGTAAAAGGAAAGAGTGTGTCGAGTTGCAAAGTAACTTTAAAACTCATAGCTCAGATATTCACAGAAGTCTCTTTCAAAGCACCATATGGTTCCACAGACTGCTTGTTTGCTCATTTTTCTTCTATTCATAGAATGCTACATTTGACCTCAGTTCCAGTTTACTACATTATCCGTCTTTAAGGCCACTGAATGAAGCATCGTGATGTAGCACAGACTGTAGAAGGACAAATATTTGAGATCATTCACGTGAAAAAGGCCAATACTTTTAATATAGGTCAATGAGGACAGCAAATACTAATTTATCACATGTGCTATGAACACACAGTCACTGTTTCGAGTCCAACTGGGTGGTCTTGCAACTTATTAAAAGCCCCTTTTCCCATTTGACACAATTTTCTCAGTCGGAGAGAAGTCATTGTCTTCTAAATTGAAGTCTGACTGCAGATATCCAGGTTGATTTGTAATCCTGGCCTCTTGGCAAGCAGTGGATGGCGAAAACAATTTAGCCCTTGTTTTCTGTCACTGTGCTATTAACGTGACCAGCAAACCCTGGAGCATAAAAACTGTCTCCTGTCTGCGAGCAACTGCATTGGGGTTCGCCAGTGGCACAGCAATCAAATTAGTTACCAAAGGTCACACGTCATCGTCGTCCCCGTCGTTCTGTCTCAGCCTCCTCTCATGGCTCTGTCCTCTCTGGCTCCCTCTCTGAGGAAGACGGCCAACCGGGTCTATACAAAGCACGTACTGTTTCCAGATTTTTTGGAAGGCCGTGCGAAACTTCTTGATACGGAAAGCGTAAACAATCGGGTTGACGGCTGAGTTGCCATGTGTGAGGATGATGGCAATGTAAACAAGGAACACCGGCTTTTTGCAGTCAGGGCAGATGAGCGTGATGCAGTTGAGGATGTGAAGCGGGAGCCAACTGACAGCGAAGAGGAACAGAACCAGGGCAAGAGACTTGGCCAGTTTTAGCTCCTTCCCGTAATAGCGTCTGGGATCTGTGTGGCTTGCTGTCACCTACAAAGAGATCAAACTATTAACACAAACGTTTTGTGGCTCCGGCCCTCTGGACGATCGGCATCTACAGTTGTGGTCAAAAGTGTACATACACTTGTAAAAAATCATAATGTTATGGCTGTCTTGAGTCTTCAATAAGTTCTACAACTCTTATTTTTCTGTGATAGAGTGATCGGAACACATAAAACAGTCACAAAAAACAGTCATAAAGTTTGGTTCTTTCATAAATTTATTATGGGTCTGCTGAAAATGTCACCAAATCTGCTGGGTCAAAAATATACATACAGCAACATTAGTATTTGGTTACATGTCCCTTGGCCATTTTCACGGCAACTAGGCGCTTTTGGTAGCCATCCACAAGGTCCTGGCAAGCTTCAGGTCGAATGTTTGACCACTCTTCTTGACAGAATTGGTGCAGTTCAGCTAAATGTGATGGTTTTCTTGCATGAACCTGTTTCTTTAGCACTGTCCACATGTTCTCAATGGGGTTTAAGT
>JABUIW010000205.1:6125855-6192366 GCA_013363375.1 Menidia beryllina
GAGGCCAGAGGAGTCCATGGAGCACAGAGAGAGAGCCAGCCATGTGCCCTGGGCCAATTTATAGGAGGCCCCTACAGGTGTGGTACTCTCAGGTCCGCCCATTTCCTGGAAGCATAAACCAGAGGAGCAGTCTCTCCACAATAAAGGCGGCCTCGTCTAATATACAAAAGAGAGTTACTCCTTCACAAAAGTTGCAATGCAAAATACCTTATCCTACCCTCACTGTGGAGACAGTCTGCAATGGACCTGAACCATACTGTACTGTACCGTACCATAGCATGAAATGAGAAAACACATAGGCCTGTGGGTGGTAATCAGCAAGAAGCTTAAAAATTCATTAAGAGGGCTGGCACAGTCCTGGAGGTAAAGCTGGATTATTGTCAACAGGAAGTGCTCTTCAGGAGCTGGGACTTCTGTGATTTGTCAATAAAGGCGACCCATTCAGTTATCCATGTTAGTAGTCTTTGAGACAAGATGTACAGATTTAAACTGAACAAAACCATGACGTACTCAAATAGACTTGTTAATGATATTAATGTTTTTGTTGCCCTTTCATTTGCTGGTGAAATCTTCCATGATCTTGATATTGGTGCATTATTTTATTTGTTTTGTTACTGTTGTTTTTTACTGTGGAGAAAGGAGAAGAATACAAAGTAATCCTCAGTGCTTGACAGCTCCAGAATGTGTGGGTGAGATGCTTTGGACGGGTGCATCTGTATGCATCCACAATAGCATCGAGCAGAGCCAGCTGAAAGCAGCATACCGGTCAACAGAAGGAGTAAACTCAGGGGTCAGGATGGAAAATCCCTGCACTGCAGCTCTGGAATATTTGTTGACAGGTCGGCTTTTGAGAAAGAATATCTCAGAAGAATCTGATTCTGTTTTGCTAGATGCTAGATAGATTTTGTCTTGAATGTTTTTGAAAATATCAACACATTGCTTTCCCACCACCAGAAACCATGGTCAGACAATGTATCGTAGACACATTTTCAACAGAAGCTCCTAGAAGTCTCTGCTTTACTGCCCGTTGTCCCCACAAGGCTGACCGTTTTGACTTTGGCCCTCTTCAGTGCTGCCAATTTCCCAGAGAGGCACACATCTTATGTTTTCAGTCCATTAAAACTCTGTACCTAGAGTTATTTCTCTCTACTGTCTGGAATTCTGCTACACATATTAATGACTTTGTTTTGGCCAACTGCAGTGAGAAAATATCAAGTGTGACAAAGAATAATATGTTCCGTTTTCATTGTTCCTGTCCATTGCACTCTATCCATTACCGATACAAGAATCCCTCAGTAACTGACGTCATAAAGATTTAGTTCTGTGATTCAGTCAGTCCATAGGGACCAACTGAGTCACGCTAACCAAATATCAAGAGAATCAGTCTACATTTCACAACAGACTGAAAACATTAGTGATGTTAGGATTGGTTTGTGCAGATCTCAGCAGCTGAGTGTCTGATTCGATAGACTGTAGATGAGAAATAATAGATGTCTGCAGTCAAATCCATTAAATATCAAGATTTGGTAATTTATTTAGACACATGAAGACTTTATTTGTATCACAGTCATTATATATAAAACGTTGTAATGTCCACGTAAGCCATCACCAGGAATGTAATCTTTAAAAAGGGAGAGGTTTGATTATCCAGAAAGACGGGTCTGCTCTTAAGAGGACAGAAATGGTGAAAATCACTCAAATGTGAGCATGAATGAGCCCAATAGTTGGTCTGTTGCCCCTGTAATGGAGACCTTACCACACTGAGTGTCATTTAAAATACATTTCATAATATCTTTTTTTAAAAATTCAATGGATTGGATTTACTGTCAGTGAATGGAAAGTAATTAAGACATTATATCTAAATAATTTCACTTGCCCAGCTCCACATTCACACACATCCCTCTTTTTGAACTTCACATGCTTAATAGGCACCACTAGACATAATCATATTTTACTTTCAACTGATATCACATCCTGCAGGTAAATAGGATGCAACTTAGAATTTTTCTTCGTCATTGTTCCTTACTTCCTGCAAGTGAGAGAAGATTGTGTTCATGATATTCTGCTCTGACAGATCTCTGGTAACTGCTTTAATTTATGGTGCACTCAGTTCTATTAATTCATTTTCTTTACCAGGATAAACAATTCTGATGTGATTCAGGCTGAAAGAAATATGTCCTAATAAAAGCTTTAAAATAGATTGGAAAAATATATTAATCAGTGCTTAAGGAAGAAAGAGAGGTTTGGAACCTACGGAGCACAGCCTTAATGATCAAAGTGAACTTTACATCAAGTTTTGATGAGCTTCGATGAGCTTATTTAAATATCAGTAAAGGTGGAAGATAAAGGTGATCAAAGGTGTTTTGGTGGGCGCCCTGATTATTCATCTATTCATATTCAACTTTTATACAAACACCCAAAGATTTTGGGGCTGAATGGAGATCCGTAATACTTTTAGTTCATCCATTGTATCAAGCATTGTAGTTTAAAGAACACAGAATTGTCATGCTGTATCAGAAGCTTGTGTGCATCCATTTCAGCCATTTAGTAAAAATAGGGCATTTGTGTTTTATGTTCATTTTGCGGGACCTTTGGGTTGTTGCTATGGTTTCAGGGAATATTGAACAAGCTATCATGCTGTGTTTGTTGGTCTCTTGAGTCTCACTTTAACGCCCTTGTGTGTGTACACAAGCAAACTAATACTGCACAGCAATGTGTCTTGACTTTAAAATTTTCTTTAATTATTCTTTACATTTAGCTCTAATTTCTATTAGATCATTCAATGTATTGTTTGAATTTTTCTGCATATTTTCTGTCTTCTTTTTCTCATATTATACATAGATTCTAGTACAGATTAAACCCTAATTTTATTCCAATAATGGCTGTGGTGATTTGCCTTATTGTGTAGAAATGATGACATCTTCGAATAACTGACGTTATACAAATCTTATATTTAGAAAAGGATGGAAATATTTATAATAGGAACAGAAATATGAAATTTGAATAAATTCATTTATTTTCTTTAATCCAATGGAGTTCATAGAGCACCTTCATTGTATTTAATTACCATAAACTCATTTCTTTGAAACACAGGATAGTTGCTGCACTTATGCAAGAGGACTCTGCGTCAAATACAAATTTTCTGCTCCTCCTCTTTTTTTTCTGATTTGGTGTTTGTCTGATTGTCCTGCTTATGATGTTCTATAGATATTCGGTAGGAAAGAAATCCAGGTTGTTGGCGAGACAGTCCCAGCCACAGAGTTTGTGAATAAAGCTAGACATTGTCAGTTGTGCAGAATGAGATCTGGGATGGTACAAAGTGTTCTGTGAAGCTTTAAAATGTCAAAATATGCCTCTTTATCATTGGCACAACCTCACATATGCAGTATGTTACTTATCCCCCAACATTGATCCATCAAAACCCAGATGTCAGATTTTCCCAGAAACCAGTTGAACACAAAACTGTTCCTCAGCCCTTTTATGCTAAGCTCATGTTCAGAAAGCATATTGGTGAATCTGAAGAAAATGTATTCTTTCCCCCATGTTTAATGCAGCAGTCAAATGGTTCAGTGGCAATAGTAATCCAACAATTTACACAGCCGGGGTATACTGATTATGGTGGTTTCCAGCTTGCAATGCCATTTTGCCTGAGACCTCAACGATCAAACACAACCAACTGTGGCTTTTATGTTTTAGTTTAGTTTAGTTTATTTATTTTTTTAAAGCAGCAAAAGAAAAGGAAACAATACATAGTTGTGACTGAAAAAGGCTAAGGTAAAAGCCAAGTACTCAGACTTTCCCAGATTCCCTTTGCCTGTTCACATAGAAAATTTTGCAATGATAATTTTCTTTTTTCTAATTGATCTCCTCTATAACATTGTTTTGTATACAGTGATGATGAACATGACCATGCCTGATGGGAAGGGCTTTAGAAGGCTGATTTTAGAACCTTTAAGAATGCGGTAACCTGTATCTTGCGTTAATCATAGGCTATTTTCTAAAATGAACTTAAGAGTTTGTTCTCCTGTATCCTTGTTAGTAATTTTAGATATAAGTATCTGCTATATAGATTAATGTAAATTATATTCTACGTTTGTTTAGGTTGGTCAACTTACAACTATCTGTTGTTTTGACTTATGTCTGCTTAATTAAAGTTTCAACCCCCTAAAAACACAATCCTGTTAAAGACTTTTGTTGCTTTTGGGAGCACTACCCCACCTACCTTCCTCTACATTTTCCTCAGGTCGTGCTTTTCAAACAGACTACAAAACCTTGAGGTTGACAGTTTGTAGATTAAGACGTTGGTGAGTTCAGAGAAGAAATGAGACAAAATCGATCAGAATATAAACCATTTACATCTCTCTAATAACATCCCACAATTCATTTCTCTAGAGACTTATCAGAGTGAAAGATGGACAGTGCCAAGGTAAACCTCTGAATTATGGGTTGTTCTGTGGATGTGAGGGGGTGGGCAGGATGTCACCAGAAATCTTACATCTTATCAAGGAATGTGCAAACTCAAACTCTTAAAAAGAGAGAAAGGCTGTGGCTATGTTGTATTGATGATTAATAAATGAAGACATGCAACATGAGACATGAGACTTAAATTATATTCCGAACTCAAACAAATTCCAGTGACCCAGAAAAAAAAAGACAATGTAATTCTAGATAAAGTTAGATAGGAATCACAGTTTAGTACAGTTTTGCAAGTTTATAATCACGAGATAAGACTTTTGGATGTGTATAAGACGTAGAACAGTTGTTGTTTTGGGGAGCATAAGACTTGTCATAACAAAACAAAAAAACTCTCCGTGCTGTATAATTCCGCTATTTTGTTTTTTTATTCATTGGTGAATTCATTTTCTACTTGCCAATGACATCTAAATACTGTATTGAAGGCACCAAAAGGCACAGCTACATTAAGCTGATTTTCCCCCACAATTTAGTTTCTTTGGCTTGCACTGGCTTGTTGTTCCATGCCTCTGTAGGAGTGAGATAATGTAGACCAATGACGGGGTTGGCAGCAGTACATTTTTCTTTGTAATATGAACAGCACAGAGAAGGTAAATATAAAAAGAAGGTGTGAGCTTTTCTCTGAAAGTTGTTTCCTTTCTCGGAAAGTTATTTCTGAGAAAGGCTCAGTTTTGCCAAGTGGATCTAACCAGCATAGCATGCGTGTTGGGGTGAGAGCAGCTGCCTTACAATGGGCAGGTTGTTGGTTCAATCCCAGGCTATATGGCTACATGACAAGGTTAATTGAATCACCGATGCAAATTTAAATGAGCCGTGATGTTCTGTGAGTTCAAGCCCAGACTAATGCAAAGGTTGCATCAGAAAAGGCATCTGATGTAAAATTTCCTGCCAAACCAGTCATGTAAGTCATGGTCGTGGCCCTGGGAGGACTGGAAGAAAGAAATCTGCTTAATTTTTAAATAAAAATAAACCCCCTGATATATCTAACAAAAACTGATTTTCGGTGAAAGTTTTCCTCTAAAATTTTGTATTAGGTGTTTGAACTCACAAAATGAAGCAACAATATTAGAGACGCTGAGTCCTTGACAATGTCAATCCTCCCTGCAGTCTAACATGGATGCATTTCACTGACCTGTGTGGACAATGGTAAAACCAGGTGGCATGTGTTTGTTCTTCTAATCAACAGACACAGATTTCCAAGGATTTAAATGTCACTTTTTATAGACCAGTGACCCAACACATTGGCTTTTGGGCTCAATGGTATCTCTGTTGAATTTAATTTACAAGCTAGAGCAGAAACTAATTCAAAATTGACTCCAAACTTTTCACCTCTCTCCCTATTGTTACGGCATTTCAGTTTTAGAGCAGAGAAATCAAGCCAAACATTCCCAAACATAATCAAATAATAAACTCTGTGATGGCCTTTATATGTTTATTTATACGTAAGTTATATATGTACAGTGCATTGCTGTTGATCAAAGTCTTGCAAGAACTGAAAGTTTCAAGCTTTGATATATATGTCGGCACTGTTGAGGGAGACCTCAGGTCAGCAGTCAGTCGCAGAGAGAAGAAAAAGTGATTGAACGCTCCCTAAACTGACTTAGTTATGACAAGAAAACATTTATTACACTGAATATGTGGGTGCCCCTGAGCCATTCATAGACCATAGGAAGGCTTTTGAAAAACAAAATGTTGTCAACAAATGGACTGTCTTATTGGAGCAATCGCTCTGAATCTTTTTGCTCATGCAGAACTCTGGCTGCTGCATTCTGAATAAAGGAAAGCCATCCTGCTGATTGTTTCAATAGTCCTCCAGGTAGAGCTACTATAAACTGACCTTCACAATATGAATACAATCAGCTTTGTCTCCATTCAGCACTGTCAATGTCAATCTCAGTTATTGATGAGTAAAGCTGCTTTTTCCGTTTTGCTATTTATTGAATAATGTAATGTGTTTTGGTCAAATGTCTCCAAAGGTTGGACTTGACAATAGGGAAATGGGGACAGATTAAAGGTATGGTGAAGCGCTTTGCAGCACTTGTCACCTCTCATGTCGGGTTAATGATTTGTTCCATTTAAATTCTGTTTCCCAAACAGGCCCAACATCAGGAGTCAGGAGAGCACGGCCATTACAGGGTATGCACTAAATTCTCCAAAACAACTTAGCTTACTGAGGTGGAAGAACTGGTGAATGGCTGGAACGGGTGTGTTCATCAAAACGGAGGTACCAGAAACAGACTGCTATATGAACGAGAACAGTTTTATACTGGGCTTTTAAGAAGTTGCCTGTTAACATTTAGCACTATAAGAAAAAAGAACAAACCAGCCTCTCTGACATTAATAGTCTATTGTTTCATGGGGCTGTCAGTTGGAACGTCTGACCTTTATTTTAACTTACATACAGCAAGGACTTCAGTCCCTTTGATATATGAATGAACATGTCAGTTTCAGGTTAAAATTAAAACTCTTTTCCATAGTAATAATCAGATGAAGAGAGGGCAACAGGATTTTTTTTGCAGAGTAAGGAGTATTTATAAAGTGCAATTGAATAGCCTGTCAGGTTCCTCCCCCACCAGACGTTTTGTGACATTCCAACATGCAACTTCTGTCTCCATTCTTGTCCATCCAATATCAAGACACTTTCAGAGCACAAAAAGCTGGAAAACAACCAACATAAGAAAACTGATCTTTTTTTGTTGGAAGAGGAGAAAATGTTATGGTCACTTCAGAAACAATTAAGGCAACTAGAAAACAGAGAAAATCTCTCATCCTTTTTCTCTGAAAAAGACCTTTACCGAGACTTTCTAGGGTCAATCATAAATTCAAAAAATGCATTATGTGGTCAAAACGTTATCTGACCTATCTTAATTGTCAAAATACTCCTCAGACCTGTGTTTCATTTGTGGGGGAGTGAAATTGCAAGAATTTTCTAACTTCACCTTTTTCTCCAAACATTGCCTTTGCTTCCTGTTTCTCTTGAAACTCCCTTGACAGCTTCTTCCTACTAAAGCATCTGCTTAGTGAACACAGAGAGATATTTTCTGAACAGAAGGCAGCTGTCTTTGACAGAATTGTGCAGTCATATAAATCTGACCTGCAGTCACACCCTGAACAAGGAGATCACAAATAACTTTGACCACTAAGGCTTTGGCAGGATGTTGGATAGTTGGATAGTTGGATAGTTGTTGTTATGAGGCGATTGTGCTAACCACCACACTTCAGCGCCACCCCAACCTCAGGCAACAAAGGTAAAATATATTGTCTTTAAATAAGAGATATGATAATTAAGCAAATTGTTCAATGTCCTTCACATTCGGAATATGAACATCATGTTGTTTTCAGAAGGTAACCTAATTATTATTTGTGGGTATCTTCATATTTGATACGGTGGAAATTGTTTGTGCAGTAAACTTTGTTACTGATGCCCTGCACCTTTTCAGCCTTCACATGATTTGATTCCCCTCCATTAAGCAGACGGGCTTTCTATTGTGGCTGCCATTTGTGTTTTGATTGTTATGGTTCTTTAAACCATTAGGAATCTCTTTGTCTGCTCTATTTTAGTATAATGCTGCCATGGAGGGGGTCATTGTTTGCTCCCAGAAATGAATATTTTGGATATTTGAGCTGCTGAATTTCAGAAACGACACTGGCTGTAGTCCCCTTATTTCATTTTATAGCAGCCATACTAAGCTTCTTGAAATTGTGTGTGTCCCTCTCTCCCCAGGTAGGTAATTGTATCTGTGGCAAAAAAAATGTCAGTAACAAATAACACTGCAGGGTTGCAGAGAAAATGCAGAGAACACACTGCTGGTTAGGAAAACTTTAAAATGGCACATGGAGGGCAAGATATATGTAGCATTAATCCTGATGACATTCAGATTGGCATACCAGTGAGTAAGAGAAATCATGTCTGTTTACCCACAGATAGACCGCAAGTAAGAATAGATATATGCACATTCTTCCTCTGTTATAAGGCCCTCGATCAATTTATCTTGTAATGAATCCTGAAATGTTTCTTCAAGCATGGCAGAATTCCCCGACACAGAATGTCTGGGGTCACTGAATAGTTTGATCAATCGAAAAACTATGTTAGACACTTGTAATCGCCTTCACAGTCATTATCTCCTGACCCAAAACAAAACTGCATCAGCACAAAACACCAAATAAAGATTTATAAGCTAAAGGACTGACATTTAACAATGCCAAAATGTGTTCAAGCTTATATCGTATGTTGGAAAAAGATGCTTGTGGTACTGTATTTTGTTGATTTGGATAGCTGTGATCTCCAGCAGTATACATGCTGTTGGTACTCTGTCATTTGTACTGCCTTAAGAAAAGGTTGGTCATTCATGCAAAAGCAACCAGACAGGGCTGCTCATCTCTGAGGAATTAAAGGATACTCTGACTCGCTCAGAGCATCAGTGTCTCTGCTTCAGCTCACTCTGACATTTTGATCAACCATCCTACTGTCTGACCGGACTAAATGCAGAATGACCCCTGAGAATACACTGAAGGATGTGTGATCATGACATGATCAAACTTTTATAAGTAACAGCTTTGTCAAGAAGGTATTTTGTGTCTTAGCTTGTCATTTTATTTACTGATTAATTTCAAGATCTGCCAAAGTCATCATTCTTTGCCACATTTTGGATTTGATCATACTTTTTAAAATAATGCCAATACAGCTATTCAGATATGTGATATGGGCAGTCAGACCTGAGCATCAATGTGTAACCTGATTGTGTGTCCCTAACTCTTATAGACGATATCTATGCTTCTGACCTAAAAATATTATCCATGGTAGCTAAATCTAGGGCTGTATCAAATGTAAGACCTAGGACCATACAGCTCAGGATTATCACAGTGTTACTCAGATTCACATTCTCTGATCTACGTTTGGGAAAGGAGATTAGCAGTAGCAGGCTCTGGAAGTGAGTAAACTATAGCTCCAACCCACACACCACACAAGACCACAGTTTATGAAACAGAAAGTTATCTTGAAGTAGATATCCTAATAAGTCTGATTTTACTTCTGTTAAAGTAGTAATAGCTTCAAAGAAAAACAATGCATTCAAATATACCACAAAAAATCATTTAAATAACCAAAATGGATGTAAAACAAAAATATAGTATTTCAATACCTCACAAAATAGTAAATGTGGTATCATTTCACTGGTTTGAAATGAACTTGAAGTTGTTGGTCTTCACGGCTTGAACCATTTTACTTTAATTTATTTGTCAGTTAAAACCAGCCTGAGTTTCAGGCGGAATAAAGTAGCAAAAAAAGGGGAATAAAGAGCTCTCAGGCTTCCTTTTTGGCTTGGTTCCTACTGCCCTCCTGGTATGGCAAGCATCCTTGTTCGAAGTCGTGAAACGCAGAAGGCATCCACAACTGCGATGACCTCCTGGACGATGGTGAAGCAGTTCCTCATGTGACACAGATAGAATTGTCCCTCAGAAATAATCAACAAAAAAAGTATGCAGAACCCTTAGACCTCTACACTTTAAAATGTATCTTCTTCCCTTAATGTCCTTTATTGTTTAAATAAAATTAATTTCATTTTAACTAGTTAACTATACATCTGAATTACATATTCCAACAGCAGCTAATCAATCATATGTTGTGACTTGATGAGTATGAAATCATGTCAGCTGTTTCTGTTGCTTGGATGTAACACATTTTTCATGTGGTTTACATTATTCTAATAATATTCTTCATTATTCTAGGCTATTGTATTTTCATATTTTCAGCATTTCATGTTTTTCCCCTCCAGAATTTGCTGGTATTTAGCTGAATCCACTCTTCCCTCCAGCTTTAAAATGTCTCTTATGGATACAGCTGAACCCATTTTGGGGTTAGCCGGTATCTCCCCCAATAGCAGCTGGCACAGGACGCGGCCCGCTTGCGATCCTGAATTGGATTGACCTAGTATAGAAAATAGATGGATGGATGAAGCTAATACACAACTCCAAAGCAGGAGTGATTCACAGCTGTTTAAGTTGTAGAGATCTTGTGCGGTTTCTTGCAGCCTTTGCTTGCTTTGTCAGCTATTGTAACTGGTAACATAAGAGTTAAGGAGCTCGGGTTTCTATAATATCCTTTAACTTGGCTTTATAGTGTGAGGGCTTACTATGAAGGTACCATTGTATTTTCTTTCTTTCTTTTTATTTTAAACCATTTTTTTACGATTGTATTTTCAATAAGATAATTACTTGATAATTCCAATTAAATATAGAACCTTTTTAAACTCACTTAGATGATACAAAACTTTTGACGTGTGTTTTTTTACCTGTTCTAATACACATACCATAGTTTTGATTCCGTGCTTAAATCGCCCCTCTGCTGAATCTACACGTTGCACACTGACACTGTGAATGTGTAAGGTGTTCCATATGTAATGAGCCACATTCACCTGACCAAATAGCTTTACAAAATTTTCTGACTTCATTTTTTCAACTTTGTTACCCAAACGTATGAATAAATACCCCAAATTAAATGTATTTAGCTCAATGTATCAAGTCTGTTCCAGCATCACTATTTGTGCTCAGCATATCGAGACAAAACAAAGCCCTCATGACATCAGTACTTCATAATTTAGTCTCTTTAAAAACTGCAAGAGATGAAGGTGGACAAGACATACTCATTCAGATGAAGAATAGCAGAGATTAAGCTGGTACAAGACATTCAAATAACATTTATTTATCTTAATGCTCTCTAATTTAATTTCATATTCTAAAGATGAGAGATTTTTGGAATCATCACATTCTCTTAGACAATCAAAATTACTAATAACCAACTAAAAAAGTGAAGTAAAAAAAGTTAGAATGCTCTGTCCCTTTTGGTTTCCCTTTAGGGTTATAAAAGTAATTTTATGGCTTCATACAAAGGACTCATATTTTATTCTACTTATCTTCTTATCATACAGCATTCAACAAAAGGGAGTCATAGTATGCTGGCCTGAAACCATTTGTTTGATTCCTGGAGCCGAGCCACTTCAGTAAATGGGTTTATAATTTATGTTATTGATTTTGAGTATAATTATTTCATCACAGTAAATAATTCACAGAAAGGAAACAACACAGGGGACAACTAATACAAGGAACCGAGTGAGGCACTTCTAATCCTGATGTGTCCATGAAAGCTTGTTCTCTAAAAGCCCAGTCGCCCCTCTGGGGTCAAGGCAGCAGAACTGTGAGTGACTATCCTCCATTATGTGGCCTCATCTCTAATGAGGCCCAGTAAACTCACTGTCCAGTCAACCACAACTCTCTCACCCTTTCATTTGTCTTCTGTGCCTTTCCTTCTCTTTTCTTTTTCTTTGAACTCAAAGTACTGGACTGATGAGTGCAGCATTCGAGTATTTCAGAAAGCCAAGTACAGATATAGAAATCATTTAAAAAAATCAGAGACAGAAATATTCATTGGATTGTGCTGAGGTGAAAATGGTCTACCTGAAGTTTTCAGAATTTAAAGTGAGGGATGTCATCAGGGACTGTGTGTGACTCATCTATGGTGCTTGTAATTTGCTCACTCCTCCCTCACACTGCAACTGTTGTTCCCCACTTAAAACTGTCCACTGGAGCAGAAAGGCCATAAAAAGATCTTGGAAAAAGCAGAGACATATTTTGTGGGGTATGATTACGTAACAGCATGAGGAGTACGCTTTTGTGGAACAGTAGATCATAGAAGAAGGAGCACCAGTATGCAGCAGTGTGAATCAGACATGGCTTTTGCCTGCTCTGCAACAGCTATACAGGCACTCCCATGAGGTAGTGGCGAAAGTTCATCTTTGCATTGAACGCTTGGTCTAGTTTGAGACTTCACTGAAGCAGCCTCTCTCACAACGAAAAATATGATCTAAAAAATAGTCAAGAGTGAATGAATGGATGTGGAGGAGGTCAGTGAGCTTCCGACAGTTAATGCCTAACTGGAGTCCAGCTGGAGCTGATGGATTTCAATCTTCCCCAAACTAAATCCATTTTAAAAAATGTGCTGCTATCCTTGAGGCTAGGTCTTCTAGACTTTTTAACTTTCATAAGGACTTAACCAATAGCCCCAGTTGAAAATGTTGTCAATGAATGTCCTTCTCCCTGGCTTTGATATCATATCTGTGACTACATCTGGGAATGTGATATCTGAAGGTTACATCAACTTTGTTGGACTTTTTGTCACACTTCAGGTGTTTTGACAGAGGACCTTTGACTACTTCCCTCAACATGTTAGTTATCAAATGTTTATTTTTGTCACTCTCTGTTGATTTATCGCCCACGGCTGCATAATAAAAAACTGAAGCTTCCATGATTTATTTTGCTATTTACCATCGATCACTAACGGTCGGATGAAAAACCCACAAATTTTCCCGTTTGCACGGATGGAGGATCAGAAATATGATTGTGCATGTATTCCTGGAGACTTATTGCCTCATGCAGTGTATGAGCACCAAAGCAGTTGTCAGCATTAAAAATGCTGTTTTGAAATATGATGGCGAGGCCAAGATACGGTTGGGCTGCAAGGAAGTGAGTCAAAGTGGATATGATGCGTGTGGAGGTGGGGGCATAGTATTGAGTAGGTGTCCAGACAGGCAAATCCAATTAATAAAAAAGAGACCATTTATTAAAAGCTACTGTAGATGTAAACCTAAGCTGGAAAAGTAGGTGATGGTGTGCAGCATTGAGTTTGATACTTTGTCTGTGAGCCTGCTTTTGCTCTTTTCTATATAAGGATTTATTCAGTACATATAAATTAAAGGTTGTGTAAAGAACAAGCAGGCCAAGCTCTCTGTTTGTAGTCACAATGTTTTCTTCAAACTGATCCACTGTTGATACTTGCATCCCCAAGCTTTTATCCAAAAGGTCTGGCAGCAGCATTTTAATGCTATGCCAAGGATTTATTCCAAACTCCTGGATGCCACTGATTCTTCAAATACCTCATCATTCTTTAGAGAGTTTTTTTTTTTAGGGGGATTTATTTACAATTTTTCATTTTTGCCTCACCAGATTGAGCTTGTTTTTTCAGAACTCAACTTTACAACATCTTTTAGTACCTTTCAGCATTCCAGATTCCTCCTCCAGCTCTCTCCAGCTCCTGATGGTAAGGGAGGATGAAATGTTTCCTTCTATTTTTGATATTTCTGGGAGACCCTACAACTGCCACATTAATTTCATATAATGCTACTTATGGGCTCCCCACTTGATGATGTCAAAACATTTTAGTGTAAAAATGAGCATCACTTTCAATTTCATATGCAACATTTCCATTGAACATTAGTATTTTTTTGTCATGCACCTAATATTTTATAGATATGTTACAAATAAATGTATGAATGAAATGAAATAGTAAGAGAGAAAAACGAGATTTTCCAATATTCTTTGTCCATATTTTTCATTTGAAATGTTCAGCCTAAGTTAATTGTGTGCAATAGAATTACATAGTAATGATTTATAAGAACAGCGTTTCATTTTTTATTTTGTCTCTTCTGTGAAGTCTTGTGAAATCATTGAAGCTGCATTTGGCCGAATGTGCCTGTATCTGTATTTCTTATCTATAAACACCAGAGACAGGGAATCTGACTTCTTCTCCGGGTTTTACGTATCGCGTGCATTGAATTGTAAGTTGTCTCAGGATTTGACTGGATTCCTTTCTCATTGTTATTCTGGTACAAGTTGATCTCAGTTTCATATATTCCTGGCTTCTCACGGCAGGTCTGAAAAAGTCTTATCTGGCCTGATGATTTTGATGCAATGTAGTGTTTTTTCTTCTTCTTAGAAGTAGCAATGACAGCAGATCTTTCCCTACCTCAGAATAGTTAGTGGAAAAGACAGAACTCTGTATGAAGAACAACTTTGAAGATTTGTACATTTACAATTCTACACATTCAAACTTGTGTGGAATTGTGATTTTCAAATCCCTACTTTGTGGGAAAATAGGGGAAATATTTTTCTCTGGTTAGGTATAATAGTGACACACAAATGAGTTTATAACATGGGAGATGTTTAAGTGGCCATGGTAACCTGCCATTGATATAGTAATATGACTGAGCTCCTTTCCAGAACTGGAACTGTGTAAAAACAGTGGCTTATTTGATCTTGTTTTAGCATTCAACATTTGACCTAACGTCTGACACAAGTCAGTTATATGTTTTCTCATGTAGACATTCCTATTCTCACAACAGCAGGTCATCTAGTAGACCATGATGACCTGCTGTGTGCAGTCTTCCACTGGTAGTGTTGTGTTTTAAAACAGAGGTGGGACGCAGCTGCAGATGTAAACTGCGGTTTGCTCTCTGAGGAGATCGATCAGCCACACTGAGGTCAGACTAAAGCTGTAAGATGCGAATTTCTAGTAAGAATGCATGTGTCTTCCTTCAACATCTGAGCTCATAGCAGATGATGTTTTCCGTATCATGTTCTGAGAATCCCTCAAAACATTTTTCACGTTTTTCAAGAAACCGTTTTATACATTTTGATCAAGTATTTTTTTCATCAAGGTATGTATCAGCATGGCCTTCCAAAGATTTTGGTTCACAAGAGGTATGCAAGCTTTTAACAAAACCTGATGTTTTAAAAAAAAGATAAAAAGTACAAGGTACTTCCATCATAAAGAGCAATTCTGATATTACTGAAACCCGCACTTGCAAATGTAAGCATTTGTCTTTAACTGAACATGATTGCCGAGCTAATCAGTTTTAGGTTGCGCACATTTATTCTGGGTATGTTGTGAAACATCTTTGTGGGAAAATACTTTGCATTAAGAGGTTAACATTTTTAACTCCCTTTTTTAAGTGTATCACCAGCTGTCATTTTCAAAAACCCTGAAGAGTTCATAGAGTATTGATAGACCCTGCTGTTTTTAGATATCAAGAAAAATTTGATGGATCAGACCTTTACAGTCATGGCAACTGAAGATGAAATGTGATTTCTAGAAGGACATCCAGCAGAGCTCCTATTGCTTTTCATTGACTTTTCATTGACTTGTAGGTACAGTGTATCCACCGACATTAGGTTCAAGATGTTCTACCAAGGGGGTTGTAGCTGAGGAGGAAAGATGGCTGGTGTTCTGAATCTTGATTTCCAATGAATCACAAGTTGAAGTGTCCTTTGGCAAGAAACTGAATACCAAGTAGGCTCCATTTAAAGTGTAACAGTCCATGTGTAAGAGGAAAAAAAACATTCCTTTTCATGTCCTTTTAAACAGTGCATTATTAAATGCATGAAAAGGATGTAGCTTAGGTACATTTTGTATTCAAGTAGACTGAAAAGATACTGTTCAGTCATACTGAATACTGAATCATGCCAATTCAAAATGTCTTTTTAAATTGTTGCAAACACTGTAGTTTTTTGTTTTTTTTAAATCTCGGTCTTTTTTGGGTTATCAAAGATTATGACAACACATAAACTAATAACATAAACACATTCCTGCCACAGCTGCCAGGAATGTGGAGCGGGAACTGCAGATCACCGTATTGCATGCATACCTGAGTTTCTGTGGAAGGGATCTTTGATTTTCGCAGTAATTTCAATATTTGGTACCCATCCATGTTTTGTTGACATTGATAAACTACAGCATGTCTGAAAAATGCTAAATTAATTGTGCAGTTAATCACTGCATAAACCTTGTTCCAGGTTTGTGTCCTCGGCTCTCCTATCATGATAATAAATTTATGAAAGAACCAAACTTTATGACTGTTTTTTGTGACAAACATGTATGTGTTCCGATCACTCTATCACAGAAAAATAAGAGTTGTAGAACTTATTGGAAACTCAAGACAGCCATAACATTATGATTTTTTACAAGTGTATGTACACTTTTGACCACAACTGTAGATCCCATTTTAGTCGTTTTTTGTTTAGCATTCATCCACAGAATGCCGCCCTGCCACATGCACCTCTGGTGTTTTAGTCTCAATGTCTTAAATGGAAAGTGCCCCTCCAAGTGTAGAGAATCGGTTACTACACACTCAGTTGCTCCCTCATTAAAAACCAATCATCTGTGAAATATTGCTTATTATCATAGTGCCTAGCTGTGGGAATCAGATGAAATAGACAATATCTCTTTTTTCTGTGTATCTACACGTGGCAATCTAACTTCAGTGACCTGCTTTCTGTAACTTTTTGCAATTTTACATAAATTGAAAACCGTGGCTGTTCGTACAAATACTGGTCCAAAAAATAAGCAGCAATACGTGTGGGGCAGCAAGCCTGAGGGTGCAACAGTTTTCTCATGATTTGAATCCTCTATCAGTGATACCAATGATCGGATTTGGAACACAACTCATAATCACTGAGATAAGCCACACAGATGCTTTTTTTTTATTATTATTTTTTTTTTAGGGCTTCTTATTTTATCATTGGGCAAAAGGCAGGGTGCACCCTAGACAAGATGCCAACCCATCACAGGGTCACTAAGAGATTAATGAGACACACAACC
Organism: Menidia beryllina; assembly: GCA_013363375.1. Classification (NCBI taxonomy): domain Eukaryota; kingdom Metazoa; phylum Chordata; class Actinopteri; order Atheriniformes; family Atherinopsidae; genus Menidia; species Menidia beryllina. The sequence goes on from JABUIW010000205.1 coordinate 6,142,756, forward strand.
ATCTACACTCACTCTTAATTCCTTACGAGAGCTAGAACTGCATAAAAATGCATGATGAAAGACGTATACAACAGATATTTGGTTACAACTTTATTAAAAAATAACATTTAATTATCAGTGAAACAACACTGTACAGTAGAGCTTGTGTAATGTAGCTAAAGACATCCCCTTTGAAGACTGGTGGTGATAGGCTGCTGGTCAGCTGAGATTTGGAATTGTGTCATGCTGCATCCGACATGTGTGGAGAGATAACGGAAGCAATGACTGAAAGTACAGGAGCTTCCTCGTGCTTTGCAAAATTCTACTTCATGCAGGATACTCGGATACGGATGTGTTTTCTTTAGTTTATTTCTGCACCCATCCAGAGCCAATCAACGCTGGAAAACCCTGAGTTTCTGACATTTATAAGAACCAGACCTCGTGTTATGAATGCAGCACCTGAGAAAAAAAAGGAAACTGTACGACTGATCAGTCAGAAATGAGACGAGAGAGCTCATTTCCAAAAACTCCACGCATGTAAATGATTCAAACTGTTGAACCGCAAGCGCGCGCATGTAAAACCCACAGACAGCTGACACCGTGTGGCCGGTTTTAAAGTTAACCTCTGCATCTTCCAGGGCAGATGCCTTTGTGAATGCCATGTACTACAAAAGCCACCATGTGGGAGGTAAAGAGCTGAGGCCTACAGTTATTCACATCTCATCAAACTGCGGCGCGGAACATGCTTGTTTGTTGTTTAGTGCACAACACTGTTGATGTGAGGCGGCAGTGCTTTGCTCTGCGTCAGTCTAACAGCACAGAGGGGAAAAACTAGATATGACGAGGTGTCCTGACCACCCGCAAATGTGACCACGGCAGATTCAGGTCAAAGTAACTTTTTAAAACAATTGGTTAAGTTAGCTGGCCAAACAATTAGACTCAACTAGACTCAACACAAATAATAGATTTTTATTTGTTTTGCCTAAAATATTGAGATTAACCTTGTATTTATTCATTCTGAGCCACAAAGTTTCTTTTTTTTATGAAAAGCTATGAAAAGGGGGAAATGATGTCGCACTATTGCTATAAATGAGGACAGAAGGGAAAGCTTACGCTTATTTGTGAATAGATGTACCATCAGTGCCTACTGTTTATATGAGAACTGCTAACAAACCTCTTAAAATTGTTGTATGATAAACTGGAGGCACGTTTAGCTCTGAAACCTTCACAAGATAAAAGTGTGGTTAAGCCTTTGATCATTTTAACTTTTCTAGACTGGGACATGTCAGATGTCCTCTTACCACTGAACAACAGACAAGTTAGGACTAAATGCAGAGCTTTAGGGTATCCGCTCAGGGCCCCAGCACAATTCCACCGAAAGCTTCTTCAAACCTTCAAACGACTCCATCCGGTTTTCCCTGAACACTGATTTATAGTCTTGGAGGCTCATTATTGGTTCAGGTTGAAAATCCGTGTTGGATTAAATGCTGAACAGGGCCAATGATCACAACTACATTCTTTTCAGCATTTATGGTATAAAAAAATGCTTTCAGCGCATTTTTAAATTCCAAAACTTCATCCCCACGACACTTACAATGCTGCTGAACTGTTCTGCTGTGTGGAACATCATGATTAAAGAAGAGGCAGCCTCAGTCTGATTGTGGCTGTGGTTTGTATTGATGGAGAGAGGAACGCAGACTGAAGTCTGCCTGACACTGCAGTGCTGTGGACAGTGTGAAAAAACATTCAAAACATTCCACTGTGTCTAAGTTTCTCTGTAGGAGTTACTGTAATGAGAACTTAACTCACTGCACGGACACTGTCTTTAAGTAACTCTTAAGGTGGTAAAATACGGTTTTGTTAGAGCACAGTGAGAGATAAGTCTTAAAATTCTACTTCATTCATCCATTTTCAATGCACTGGCTAAAACAGACTAAGTAATGTTGGGAACAGAGCGTAGTGCTTTAAGGGGGAGCCTTTTTTTCACTGCTGGAGGTGGTAAGCAGTGAAAATGGACAAAAAGACCTCTGAAAAGGCAGCTGTGCAGACATTAAAGTTGAATATGATGACACAAGAGATCTGACTCTGGAAAATAGAAAAGCTCTGTGTCAGTTGTCCCAAGTTTTTTTTCAATTATTGTGAACAACTATTTACCAAAATCATATTCTATCCAGCTGAAGTTAGCAGCCGAAGGAAGCAGAGATGTCTTTAGCCAATATAAAGCCATTCTTTTCTAAAAAATTTATTTTTAAAGGAAATGTGTCTCACAGCTAGCTGTGCGTGAAAAAAACAAATAGATAAGCTGGTGTTTGACAAAAGCTGTCATGTAGAATTTGGTCTCACTTCCCCGCGCTAAAATAGAGCCATCACAGTTTTGTTGAGTTCCTACAGGACGACACTCCTCCGTGCTCTTTTTGGATGGAGTTGCTCAGTTTTGAGAAGTTGGACATCATTCAGTTCCTTTAAGACATGCCAGATTTTACCGTTTTTTCCCCATTCCATGTAAACTTGCTAGGTGTGACAACACTAATTGCAGCCATGTTGTAACTTTCTGTAATGCAGGTTTTGCATTTAGACTGAGTTACCATGGTAAACTGGCCAGGTCAAAAGAGAACCCCAGTGACAAAAGGCTTTCTGCACAGCATAGCTCTCCAACCCATTAATCTAGCTTTGCAGTCCAGTCCTTACATAGGCTTCTTCTGAGTCAATTTTCAAAGGCAGTGTTGGAATAAGCCAGATAACAGATTGGCATTGTGTACCAAGTTGACAATATTCTACTTAGGGGAGAAAATAAAGATGACCATACATACAGTGATTCTTAAGAGTAGAACTCAACATATGAACTGAGGTTTAATGTAGAGTCTGCAGCTCTCAATCTTAACGTAATGGTATAAAGTGACTGGCCCATGGTAAACTCGATGTGCTAAAACGTTCTTGCATTTCTTGATAAGTCTTTGTTACAAGGCCTGTGTGGAAGACTCCATGCTAATTTTTGGACTACAAAAACACTAGATCATTCAGAAAGGCTAGCTAAGAACTCAAGTTGTGTCCTAGAGATTTCATACTCAGTGACAAATACAAAAATGTAGTAAATGACATACTAAACTGGCTATTACAAAATCTACTGAGGAACTGAGAAGTATTAGATTAGATTTTTTTTTTAAGTTACTTAAAGAGTAGCGGAATTTCTAGTTCTTGGGAAGAAGGAAGAAAACCTTGTTGTTGGCAGCAAATTCAGCTTTAAAGAGTTTCCACATCAACATTATTCACAGACTGGGTCGCTGAACAACACACTTGCATCATTGACCTGAGAAATATGTTCCTTCACGGCTGTGGGTCTGAAGATGCCTTTTGATTTTGTCAGAGCGGCTGAAGCACTTGCCACACACAGGGCAGCTGTACGGCTTCTCCCCTGTGTGGATCCTCATGTGAACCTTCAGGTGAGCCATCTGTGTGAATCCCTTCCCACAGATCTGGCAGCGGAATGGCTTTTCACCTGTGTGGCTCCGCTGGTGCTCCTGAAGTCTACCGGAGGAGCTGCAGCATTTTCCACAAACTCCACAGCGGTAGGGTTTCTCTCGAGTGTGCACCTGCACATGCACATGCAAATGGCCAATGTGACTGAAGGCCTCACCGCAAACCTTGCAGCAGAAAGATGACATGTGACCTTGTAGGGGGGATTTTTGATGCGGGCAGTCCACAGCATTGGCTCCTTGGCTCCGCATCAACGACGCCTGTCCCCTGTTAGCTCCACTAACAGCTCCCTTTGCACCAACCATCTGTCCAACATTCTCCACCCCAATGATGTCAATATTGTTCTCATTTGAGCAGTTTGGGTTGACCGGTGCAAGAGGCTGGGCACCACTGTTGGATGAAGTGGAGCCTCGGTGGCCAGCTCCGCTCTCTGCCTTCACGTGCCTTGAGGGGCCGCGAGATCCAGAATCCCTATCCCTGTTCTCAACACCCTGACTCTGAGGGAGGCTGGACGTGTGGGGCCCGTCCTGGGGGGGAAATTCATTTGCAACACGTTGAGGAGGGAACATATTCTCCGGTGTCCCACAAGAGCCATGGGCCCGAAGCTGGTCATCACCCTGAGGGCCACTCAAATCTCTTTTGTCCTTTATTTGAATAGGAATGCGCTCCTCGTGTCCCATACTTGGACTCCACTCGCGACGGGGATGCTCGCCATCCTCCTCTTCCAACAGTGCCATGGACGGCCGATCTGGGACGAGAGTAACAGGAGAGTAAGTGAAGTTACAAGACTATGAAGATACCGCTAAACACCTAGCAAAGTTCCCTTTGGTGTCCCTTCAGTCTTTCCACAGAAAAACACATGGTTCACTTAAGTGAAACAGAAAAAATAATGATGTATACATCATTGTTGTTAATGATGTATACAGCTTAAAAACCTGCATAAAATGCTGGATTGTTTTGCTAGGTGAGGTTTAAATGGTCTGAGCATGATCTGAACAGTCATTGAGGCAATAGGAAGAGGCAGTGACTGTGGCTACAACAGAAGTATTTTAGTCCTCAAATAACTAAAAGCCAAAAACCCATCTGTTAAATGGTGAAAATGGTGTTCTGTATAGTTACACTGCAAAGAGAAAGGCGATGATATGCAGGAAGAAAGGTTTGAGCAGACTGCTGATTTATTGTTAATGGATTATCACCCAAGAATGATTAATCTATTTTTCACATCACTTATAGAAATAAAGGCTATAATTTGGAAAGTTTCCAAAAAAGTATTGACATCAAAAACATAAATCCCATCCCTTTTATAAGTGCTTCACCCGTGGACCTACGTTTATGGGGTTTAAATTAATAAATAAGATCTGACTGTTGACACAACACTGGCCTTCTTTAGCTATTATTTCAAGGGTATGTCTCTGCCGGAGGAATTATGCATCGGTGCAATTAAAAGGCTCACGTGCACGACTGAATCAATATAATTCAAAACAACTCACTCATGTCTGGACCAATCATAAGCAAGTGCTAACTCAGACGTGGGCTATACGGCTACTTGGCTGGCTAACGAACAAAGGTCGCTAACATATTAGCCGCCTCACAATAACAGCAGCTAATGTCAACTAGCATGCGAGTGGCCACAGTTAAACTTGCCGATAAGTCCGGCTAAATATTCTGTAGTCATTAAATAAGTTATTGCATTTGTCCTCCAACCATCAGATTAATTCTGGCAAATGGTGCCACAGCGCAAGTCTGCTAAAATGTCAATAGAGCTAAATAACTACACCGTTAGCTTTCAGGGGGAGCTAACCTGGCCATATTTCAATTCCAGCTTCTCGGAGTCTGCGTCTCAGATGGTCGTTCTCCCGCTCCCTGATCGCTATCTCCTCCTGGTACTCTAAAATCGTGTCTTCCACTGATTTGTAGATCTCCTGCGCAGCGAGCATGAGACGCTCGGTCAAAAATACGTTAAGAAATTGTAGTTTGGTCATTTTCATGGATGGAACGGCACTCTTGCTATCATCCAAAATTGACCAAAGAAGATGCTCTTCTCAGTCACGTGACCAGAAACAGTTTCTTATTCTCCTCGGTCTTCTTCTTCGCCGTCTTCCCAACGAGTACACCGTTCGCTTCTTCAAGTTACGCCCCTATGAATAACGTCACCTTCGGTCTTAAAACTGTTCACCCGCTAAAAGCGTTTAGTTTTGTTTTGTTATTAGCACAACGAAAAAACATGATTTAATTATGACATTATTTAATAGATATCTATCATTTTAAAAATACTTGTTTGTTTGAGAATAAACACAAAAAGAGTGAAAATATAACAACTTTTACATATTTTTGCAGTCTATTATTTCTTGCATTCAAATAACCCTGTTCTTTGTTATATTGACCCCAGGACAGAATGTTGCACGATAGAAAACAAAAAAATAAAACAAAAAAATGTTCAACAAAAATTCTCAAACAAACATTGCTGGTAAAGACTATAGAGTGTGTATCACCCATAACAATTCTTTCCTGAAGAACATCAAAATAGATATTTTTAAACTGAAACGAAATCAAAAATGAAAAAATCTTAATTAAAAAAGGTTTGAGGGGAGAAAAACTAAAACTCACAGAACAATTTGAAACTGAACAAAATTAAAAAGTATCAAATTTGAAACTGAAAGTTAGTTAAATACCAAAATACAAAAAAGATAACAGAATGACATATGCAGAGAAACAGGGAAAAAAGTGTTGAGATTGCTGAATCAGCATTCTTATGACGATCCTCAGCTTTGCACAAGGTAACATAAAATCATCAAAGCTGGAGTAATCAGTAATTACTGAGTAGTTACTTTTTTCAGTTACTCTGTGTTTAAATCATCACTGTCAACCAACCAGTTTGTCAGTACTGTCATTCCTCATTATCCACAAATGTAAGACTATTTTTTAAAACCTGCACTCAGCTGTTCATTCAATGTTCAGCTTCAGCTTTTCCTGCAGTTATTGTCACACATTTCCATGACTCACAGTGTTCTTTGTGAGGTTGGCTGTACCTGCTGCGTGTTTCCCTGTGCTTAACAGGCAACAGACGTATCCATCTATGCCAGTTAGCTCTGTTCAACATCCACCCACACAGTCAGGACATCTTCAGCAACACTTCTTATCAGGATGTCTGACAACGTGGGCATTCTCTCTTTCACCACTCAGCACTGCTTGCATTCCTCTGATTAATTGTTTCCCATGACTTTAGCTCTAGTCCTCCTTTTGCTTTTCAAATCTTTCAATTCAGTATTTCTTCATTTTAAAATTCAATAAGCCTGCCTTGACTTTAATTACATTGTTATTAATTATATACATTTAATGAATTTGAGAAAAAGCCTGACTTCAGTCATATCTGCACAGTTAGTCATTTTCAATAAATGTATCTGTTTTATTATTCATTTTTCTATTTTCAATTTGGTCAACCATTGCTCATATATTTACTAAATTTGGGGTGGTGCAAAAAAGGCAGTATAACATAATTGTATCATCTGAAAGATCAGACATAGTATACTCACCACCACCACAAATGTGAGATGCAAACAGCAGTTTTGAATTACACATACAGTATATTTACTTCATGCCTAATGATAATGAAGTGTACTATAAATAAGGTCTCATATCATTAATCATTCATAGGTCTATTTCTTTATTCAATGGCTCTTACATATGTTTCGCTTCATGCTTAAGGTGTCCACATAACTCATAATTTTGTTGATTTATTAAAAACTTTTGATGTTAGACTTTTTGATGTTAGACACCCTAATGATTTTATCTCAGAGATTAACACGAATCTAACTGGCCCAGTGGCCGTTTGCCACATATTTTTGATATAATATATTGATGTCTACTTTTCACAGCAGTGAAAGGTCTTGATTAAAGCGAGTGCTGGCTGCTGTGTTCATAGATTTAGTCGTCAGAGGGCGCCGGAGGTGTTTTTTTTTACTTGGGGCTAAGAACTTTCAGACTATTTGTTTATTTACAGTGATAAACAAACTCACAATATCCAATGATATCCTTTTATTGTAGCGTTTTTTCGGAAGCTGCAGAAACTTCACGTGCATACCATAATGCACACTTTCAGGTTGGCGATTCTTTTGTGGTATCGGGGAGTGGGGGGACGGGGGGGGCCGGGGGGGGGGGGGGGGGGGGGGGTTGGGGGGGGGGGGGGGGGGGTATCCTTTGCTGAGGATGCTGGAGAGATCAGAATGATCCAGCCCGGGACAGTGGCAGCACAAAGTGACAGGACTCTAGAAAAACTGACTAGTGGTGTCTATTTTCTTTCTTAAAAACGCATTAAATTGATTTACTCGAAGGATCTGCACAAGTGACACTCACAAACCTTGCCTTTTTTCAAGCTATTTTTTTTTCCTGGAATTTCCTCCATCTCCATCAGTGCGCGCCTTGGTGAGCCCAACCGACCCACAGACGTCTCTTTTGCGTCGCGGCATGTGGATTACTTTGGCGCTCTTGCTGGCAGCAGCCCTCGGTCCCGGGGGGGTCTGGGGGTGTCAGCTGCCCCACGACTGGAGACCGCAGACAGAAGCGTGCCGCGCGGAGCTGGCGGAGATCATAGTCTTTGCCAAGGTTTTGGCACTGCACAAGGAGTCGTACAGCGTGTACAACTACCTGCCGTGGCAGCACGACTCCGACCTGCTGTTCTCGGCAGAGATCGAGCTGCTGTGCGACCAGGCGTGGGGCAGCATGCTGGAGGTCCCAGCCGGCTCCAGATTCAATGTCAGCGGGCTGGGTTACCTGCCGTGTTTCTCCTACAGCGTCACCAAAAACAACAACTATTACTTCTTTTTGAGGTGAACGACGTCCACCTTACTTCATTCATATACTTGCTCAACACATTTTCCATCATGTTGGTTGATCTTTTACTGTAGGCAGGAGTAGAGTCAGAGTACAATCAGGTCTGAGAAATAAAAACGTTTCATTAAGATGTTGTAAACATCGTTTACTTTTCAGGGAGATTTGAAGAAGGTGATGGAAATTGGTTCGAAATGGTAGTTCAGAGTTTTAAAGCTTGCCTGTTTCCTGTTTGGATAACCAATCTGTTTCATATTCCTTCTAAATGAGGCTTCTGCCATATTATTCTGTGTCTAAATTCCATAAATTGTATCACATCTCCATATTTGGAATGTCTAAAAGTCAGATGTGGGAACCAAACACTTGAAGGTATGCTTCCTAATATCACAGTGCAAAGACCTGCTGTCTGTCCTTTAGATATTGAGCTGAAGAATAATGGCACAATTGTGTTAGACCACTAATTTAAACTTAACACAATCAGCTGTAGCAAGTTTTTTAAAAAATGTGTTGATGGAGTCGCAAGTTGTTGGTGTTCAATATTTTGTGAGATTTAAGACAGGACATTGTGACAATAACTACTTACCTGTAATAAATGTAACAACTATAGTTGGAGACAGTTCAACAAGTTGCGTTTGCATGTTTTGCTCTGCAGCTTTTTGCAGGCTCCTCACATGAACCTATAACCGAAATGTTCTAAGTTGTTGTGGCTGCTAAGCAACACCAGGCCCCAGGAGCTCTTGTCAAAACTGAAAAGTTCTCATTGCGGTCACCAGATGAGACATATTTCCTGTTATAAACACTCCCAAAACATCTTCTCAGACTAAAATAGTTTTTCCAATCAATCACAAGCTCAATCTCCCTGCACAGTATGAATCAGAGCTGAAAACGCATCCAAGGATGTCCCTCAGGACCTTTAAATAAGACAGATAGAGTGTCCTGCTTCGGCCATGTGTTTGCTGTAAAAACTTAAGCTTATGTTACGCTCCTTCAAGAGTTTTTCATTTCTTTGTCAAATACAATGCAGGCACTGCAGAAGCTTAAAAGAGATTAAACATATGCAATCATTTTCATTCATAATCAGGTTTTAGAAGCAAGGGGAAACTTGCATACCAAATATGTCGGTTATTTTTCCTCCTATGTAGAGCCTTTACATGTTTCCATGGATCCTAAAGGCCTTGAACTTCCTAGTTACTCTAACATCTTACCTTTGATATTTTCTTTTGAAACAGAACGACAGCTCTCTTCTTGCATTTGATGGACACACATATAGGCATACAACACTCATAACCCCTTAGCAGGGACAGCCAGGCTTCAGATGTCCCTGGAGTCATACGAGATGGAATCCAGATGTGTGCCACAAGCCTTCCTGAAGATATAAAACACACTATGAATCCCTTTGGCTTGTAATTTGTTAGTTTGAGTCATCCACATGATGTTTTAGTTGGCATAAAAATAGATCAAAGTCTGCCAGCAATTTGCATACTTTCACCCCCATTTCATGTGAAACTTGTTATATGTCTCGAAACGTATGCCATAGTTTCTGAATAGTGTTTAGGCTAACTCTCCCAAAGCTCAGCGAAACAGAGATTTTGTCAATTGTTTTTTTTAGAGGGTCAGCTGGCTTTTCAGTCATTTCTTTGTTGGTTTATAAGACATGTTTTTTTTCTATTGAAATTTGACTTTTTGCCATTTGCTCATGACAAAATTCTGTCCTCTTTCTACCACACAGAATGGATGAGAACTATAATATTGTCCCACATGGAGTGAACTTCCAGGACGCCATCTTCCTTGACACCCCAGAGAACCATCGCACGTTTGCCAGTCTTTTCCAGTTTTCTAACTGCACACCTGAAACTCCAGTCCACAGCTTTAGCCCAGAGTGGGAGGCTCAAGAGGACAGCCGGGTGCGTGGCCACTCCAACAACCAGCTTAGACCTGGTGTTGGAAAAAAATCCTTCATTCGTTTTAAACTCTCTGTGTCAGACAGTTGGTGAAACCTAATAGCTTCATGGTGACTTCAGATGCAGGAGAAAAGAGCCAAAATTACTGTAGATTAGAAAGTAAAAAGATTCTGTATTGCACCCTGTTTTTTTCTCAAAGGCCTCTCGCAAAGAAACTGGCAAGTCAGTATGGTCATAATGCACAAATAAACCAGAAGCACATTTTCTGAGGTTTGGCCAGACAAAGAACTTTCAATGTATAAGGGAAAAAAGGAAAAAAGAACATTTTTAAATGGTTACTGGCCGCACCACTAGCGAAATCAAAGCCCTGGAAAGTGACTAGATACAATTTTTTAAAAAAGATTATGACTCTTATTCACAAAAAAGTAAAACATTTCATAACAACACACATAAGTATGCAGCAGTGTAAGTTCATCTAAAGGTCGCTGCTACTACAGCATGGAACTCTGATGCCGGCTAGATTTTAAGAGGACCTGTATCAATAAGCTCAGCCTCTGCTCCGTTGCTCAGCTGTCATCATTTTATTGGTTAAATATCATTCACGTGTAAACATGAATGGTAAACATCTGGTGCTCTTTGACACCAGAAGCGCTCCTGCCTTTTCTCAGAGCAGCTGTGTCATTACATGGATGCATTCCGAAGACTCACCACTGATTTGTACCCACTAATATGTCTGACTTGGCTCAGCCCTGTTCTCAAGAAAACAAGATATTGCTGTGGTTGAACAAAATGAGAATATCTGTTTTGTTTTTCTCTGAATTACCAGAAAACTCTTGGGTCAAGCGTGTGATTATAATTAGCAGATTTGATCCAGTGCCGCCGCGTTACATCTCCCCCTGAGACGGAATATCCTCTTCAGTAATATAAATCAGACTTTGTTTTTACAGGTTCCGAACAACTGATCTGACCTCACATAATCTAAGATCTTACCACAATCATGAAATCCAGGGGAGACCAAAGTAAATCAAAGAGCATGAAGTCATCTTATGAAGAAACAACAGACTTTGTCAGTATCAACAGCATTTTAACTGTCAGGATTTTACGTTTCTACAAAAACATCAGCTCTCCATAGCTATACTGTATTCTGTTCCAACAAGATGGTCTGATGTTTTTAAAGCACCACCCACGTTATAAATATTGCTGCATTAAGTAGAATCTCACAGATACTTGCCGGTTTTAGCTCAGGAAGGCTTAAAACATCCCTCCTCTGAGATAGGAAAAGTCCGTTGTATACATCAGAGAACAGATACTTGTTAAGTATCTGAGTTATCTGAGTAGTATCTTGAGTTATAGCTGAGGAAATTGGACATTTTCACTTTTTCCCTTTTCATTATCCACAAATGACATAGAATTGTATATTTGTTGTACAAAAGGCATCGCTGTCAGGTACATATGCTGAAGAACATGACAAAATATCTCACACAACACACACAAACATCTTCAGTGTAAAGCTGATCTAACGGGTTCCAAAAGAAAGTTATAGGTGACTTTGAAAATATATATTAAACACAGAATCACTTTCTGTTTCATATGATCTCCGATATCTTAATGTCAGTCTCCTTATAAAATGTGCCAGAACCGCTGGAGTCTGATTGGATTCCGAGGGCTGTTTAACTTTAAATGTTTAACTGCTTATGAGAAAGTTTTTTGTGGCAGCACAGAAGGCCCGTTTCTCTTAAAAAATCTTATGTTCAGTTTTCAAATTTAAGTAATTGCATTTGATCTTTCATACTTCTACCCAGGTCTCTCTGGGACATAAGAAAGAGCACATGGCAAAAAAATCACAGTTAATGCTACAACAAGTAACTTACAAACCAATGATTTTGGCCAGCAGCATATTTTTAACATTTCCTCCAAACCCTCAGTGGCTTTTATCTGATGGCAGGGAGTTTACATCAGTTTTCCCTTGAGCCCGTGTGGAAGCATTAAAGCCTGCCGAGTAAATCTACACTCTGGCACAAATGCACCCAGTCGGAGGCATCTGGTATTAATTTTTTTTTTTACCCAGCAAAGGTCTGGGCCTTTGGATTGTCTGTCACAGGTTCACAGGAATGTTGGGTTTCATCTCACAGCGGTGTCTTTCTGAAGTCGAGAGAATAAGCCTCAGTTTGATCTTAGACATTACTTTGAACTAAACTTTTGTTTTGTCTTTGGATTATTTAAATTGGTTATGCTCCTATCATAACTGTTTGGTAATAATTGATTTTGGGTCCAGGCAGAATCATTTTATCCTAACCCACTAGCTATGCTGGAATTAGCAGTGCTAAATTAAAGATGTATAAGTGACCCTAAAAATCCTTCTAGGCTTTCCATGGTAGCAGCACAATCTGCAACAATTAAACCAAATGACTCTATATACGTTGTTACTTTTTAAAAACTTCAAATATTGTGGATTTGATCTTTTATTGCGCTGTGCTAGCTATCACTTTTCATCAAGTAATGCAGACTTACTCATGTAGTCTGTAGGTCAGCTTCAATTGAAACTGTCAACAGAAAGGATTTATTGATTGGAGGTTCATGACACGTAGAGACATTTTGCATTGCATCTGAGAAATTTGCTCTGCGTTTTCAAAAAGAGGTGCTGATATTGTGAATGTCTTACACCTCACAATTTATAATTAACTTCTATGATACAAAATTGGGAGAAAAGTCTCCTCACCTGGTCTAAAGTTTGTAATGCTTGGCTTGTAATAATTTTATCAAATACATCTCATGCTTTTCTGATATTCTAAACATGCTCCAAACTGGAATAAACGCTATTTTCTTTCTCCTCATAGTTGCTGTGCTCCACTGTGCAGAAAGCTCTGTTTGAAGAGGAAGAGAGGGTAAGGACTCTCTCCCAGAAAGTGCGCACCTTGGAGAAAGCCAATGGCCACCTGAGGGAAAAGGTAAAGACACTGAAGCGCCTGCTCCGCCAGGCCCAGCGGGAAACAACAAAAGACCAACACATCAGCCTCAAGCAGCTCTTCGATTCAAAGACACCCCAAACTCACCCTGATCAGGACACCACACAAGACCAAAAGAACCAGCCACTCAGAAAGGTCATGACCAAGAAGTTAAAAAACTAACTCTTTTTTTGTATCTGTTATTGTAATCCAACAGTTTCTCCCAATGATGCAAACCGCAACAAAATAAAAGGATAAAGAGCAAAGTCAGGTGAGAAAACAGCAACAGCAGCTAATGATTCAGTTCAAATTAACATGGATGAATATGTTATTACATCATCCTTCTGCCTAAATGTAGGAATATCTATTCTGATTTATTGTTATTTTTTAAGTGCTGGACACAACATTTGCCATTTGGATGTCACTTTGCTTTAGGATGAGGGTAAAATAAAGATTTTGTGCTTTTGAAGGCAATAGGTCTCCTATATTTTAAGATAATGCTGTTTTTAATACCACCCTTTGCAGCCCTGTGAGCTGTGGGCTGTGAGGAACTTCTCCTGACTTTTAACTTATTAATTTAAAGAGTCAGCAAAAGCGACTCAAACGCTCTTAACGCTGCACCAAAACATGTCTAGCTTTTTCTTTTCAGCAAAAAGAAAAATAACTGTTTGAAAAGTGACCTAGATTAAGCTTGGATTCTTCTTCTCTCAAGACTTCATTCATTCAGAGTTGCCATTTTCTTATATGATTTGAGCTCAATCAAAATGTCTTTGTGTTTAAGGTGCTGAGCACCTATTGTGTCCAGCCAGAGAAGCTGGTGTGCTATCGGATTGGCTTTTTCTGTGTCAGAAAAGAACAGTTCTCTTTTTATGCACTCTGTACATGCTTTTGTTATCATTCTGCATTTCCTAAACTATAAACTTGTTGCTTTGCCAATAGCATAATCATTTACCAACATTTACTCAATAAATTTACTTTTTCTAAGTGTTTTATTTTTTGATGGTAAGAATTGATTATATTTCACACACTAATGGCCTGTCTGTTTTGATAACGGCTTCATAAGTTTAACAGTTAACAGCACATATCTGCTGACGAAGCAAACATTGCATCGATCAAACTGCTATATGATCACATTCATGTTTATAAGATTACAAGCTCTTCCCTCACTGAGTGGAAGACCTGCTCACTGAGCAATAGGGAAGGGTTTTATAATGTAATGTCTGTTTCTGGTCCACACCACAGCTGAGTATGATTTAATATTCCAAAATCTTTTACACTGATATTTTAAGATGAATGTGTCTGGAAATATGTCTTTTCAAAGAGCGGAACAAAGGGACCACTGAGAGAGATGTAATGCACTGTCAATTCAGCTGAGAGTTTCAGACCTCTGTTGTAATGGTTCTTGCTTCACGTGTATCCAAGTCAGGCATGATGAATGTTATCTGGCAGGCACAGAATGTTTAGTGTGATTTGGTGCTAATAAATCAGAAGTTTCCTTAAAAAAATGGTGCATTGTCAGGTTAACATTAATCATAAAAGTAAATTAGCCCAACTTTGACCTTTTCTGCTTGAGCTGCAGTCCAATTTAGATCTAGCCCTCTTTCAGAAAGAAAACAAGACTGTTTCACATGCAAATCATTTTGGCGGATGAAATGTTCAATACACTTTCCAGGAGAGATGAACTAAATTTCTTCCATATGTCGGTATTGTTTAAACTGAGAGTGACAGGCTGGGGGTTTTTTTATGGAGAGAAACTAAAAAGGGAAAAAAAAGAAGCCGATTTCGAGCATGTTTAATAACTGAGGCTTTCTTGAAATAAAGCAGGACACAAGTGGGAATTTACAAGCATTTCTTTTTTCTTGTGCATTGTTCAAAGTCCTGTGTTAAGAAAAAGAAAAGTGTTGCAGAAAACTGTGCAGTGCTCCCTTTTCTTCTCCCTTCGAAAGCTTTGCATCAGACAGCCTTGCCTGCAGCCAACTGTCAGGATCACATGGAGCTGTGCCAAAAATGATATACACACACTTTCTCAACATAAACCACTGTGCGTAGCCAAGCTGCAAAACAGATGTCAAACAATGTGTCTTCACAGAGGTGGTCCCTGGGAGAAGACCTAGTTATCTGTGGGCATGGTTTGTTTATCTGGCTTTTTTATGCCCTCCAAGGATGTTACTTTCTCCAGCTGCTCTGGATTCCTTTTTTTTATTTTTTTTACAATTGATGTCTCCAAGCCATTTGATAGGTTAGTCTTTCGCTGAACTTCTCAGTTCTTACATGTCAATAAGTTCCACTTAACCTTTTACTGTCTTTTAGTTATGTTATCCAACATCAGTGTCTGAGCTTTGCTATGCCATAACTTAGAAAGTCAGTTTATCCTGGAAAAAGAGTTTACAGATAAGCTCGTAACACTGTGACAGCCCACAATTGGGCTTTCACCTTTATACTGAGTCCGATCCATAATGTGGTGGAATTATTTCCACTTGCTTCTGGTACAAATGGTCTCTGTCAAAGCACTGGCACATTCAGTCCTATATTTCAGTATTATATTAGTATGAAGGTAATAACAGTGTTATTGGCACTGTGTATTTTTACTTAAACAACTCCAGAAATAATACAAATGATACAATGACAATGAAAAAGTATGGAGGAAATAAAGGGGCTTTGTCTGTTTTATTTCAGGGAACATTAAGGCATTCAGATGATCACGTCTGTATTTCTTTCACGATTCCCAACCTACATCTCAGCACTTCTGACAGAGCCAAACGAATCATAAGCAGCAGCTAATTTATCACTTACCGACAGAAACCACAAACATCCCTCTGCATTCATCACAGGGTTCTTACTGTAGCAGCAGCATTTAATTTTTTTTTTATAGTAGGTATTTGGTCCCTAACATGGAAACAAATATCCAAAAAGAGTGGTGCTTGGATTGTATACGTAGCTATAAATAGGGATTTGATTTCATACATCAGAAAAATGTGAACTGGTCCGTGGTGTCTGCCGTTAGTAGCTTCATGAAAGATGAAGGGAGTTGTTGAAAATATGTTGATTGGATCCACAATTCAGATACACTCTAAGAAAAGATTACAAAAGAAACATCCGCTTGCCGAGCTATAGTATTCACCCATATAAAGTCAATATATTCATACAGTTTACTTAATGATTTGTCTTTCAATCTGTCAGTTCATCACCCAGCACTTCTGACCTTAAGGGAAAGGCTTCCCCGGCGTTTTCTTTACATTTCACCGGGTTTGCAGAGGTGATTCTTCTCTGCTGTCTGGGTTCTTTTGTTTCGGTTTAAGCGTTTGCCCCCAGACACTGCTGCTGCTGCAGCTTTGAACTGTAAGCCCATTCTTTATGTCCCAGAGAGCAGTGAAATACTGCTTGGAGAGGGAGCTGAACTGTCACCGCACCTCGTATAAAATTGTTTGACCCAATTCTGACACATGGAAAGGTCAGGCTCAGGCTCCAATATTTAGTTTTCCTCTTATTCTCACTTTGGTCAATCATCTTTTCAATCTCTCTTTACAGTCTACAGAGTATAATGCACCAACCTTTTTCAGACTGGAAAATGTTTCCAATGTACACACAGGTCTGAGATGTTGCATATTTCTCTTTTTCCATCACCTTTTTTTTCCTTTGTGACTGAGGGCTAAATGTGCCTGACCTGATTTCTCTCCCTCCATTCCCTCCTCTTGTCATACGTGGACTCCCCCTCTCCTTCTACCCTAAGCTTGTAATTATTCCTTTCTTTGTCTAGGTTCCTGACAAGGCCCATAAGGCAAGCACAAGGAGCTCAGACTCATGTGTTTGTTGTTAGCACGGGCAATCTGTTTTTATATCTAATGGTTACTCTTGGGGAAGTTTAGATTTATGTTGCCATATTTTCCATCCCGGATGTTTACAGCATTATAAGTGATTATTCAGCAGAGGTGGTTTACTCTTGAGGTCTTTGGCCCGCTGGTTTTCAGAGAGAAGTACAATAGCAATAATAACATGCCACACTTTAACTAGTGTCCTGAGAATATTGTCTAAAGTAAGGCCTTTTTCCACAATGAGAATATGGGCATGCTGGAACTGCTTTGATTTGCAGCACATGGGATGAATTGCACTCCTTACACCTTGGTACAAACCTATACTGTAAAACAAGCATGAACTTGATATCTGATCATGAATTACCCTTTAATAACAGCTTTCAGGATTTCCACCTGGCACAGTGTTTGTGTAAACTGCAGCCTGACTGTGCGGGTGTGTGTGGGCCCTTCTAATTCCACTGTGTCTCATACTTCATTGATGTATAAATAGGATGTTGTAAAGGTACGGAGGGGACAAAGATGGGTGATGATGTACTTTTTCCATTCTTTCAGCTCCTTTAAGTTTTTCCCTGTTTTCTTTTCAGTCTCTGTCATCTCAGACTCAGGGCCAGTATCAGATGTATTGCTAATGTGACTTATATGAATGTTAAGTTTCTGGCAATGTTGGACCCTAATTGCAGGCTGAATTTTCCAAAAGTGGAAAATGAGTGGTTCTCCAAATTCTGCCAGAAACTCTCCATCTCTCATTTTTCATCTGACTCCCCATCCTGTTTATTATTTCCAAGTGTGGTTTGCACATTCATGCAGAACTTCAGGGGCCTTCAACGAGGCCTTCAGCACTCAAACCTACAGCATTCCTTTCAGATCTATGCTCCCATGCTTATGTTTAAGAATTAAGTTTCAGGTTTATCAGCTGTTAACCATGAGTGTTTGTTTGGATAAAACATATATTCACATCACCTTTCCCCACTCAACTGAGCAAAAGTGACTAATTTACAGAAAACTAAGATGTTTGCAAACTGCATGTCACTGCACTCTGGGGCATAAAGACGAGGGTGATCTCACTGCTGAGCCTCTGCTCCAGAACGCCTGGGAGTGTGACTTGTTCAAATTAAACCAGCCTGGTTTCACTTGTACAACAACCAAAGCTGGGACACACCGCCGTGGAATACAACTGGGAAATATTTGTATGTTAATGAACTCTGTCTGTTTTTCCTGCTTTGGGCCAAAGTCAAATATTTAGCAAAGATGCTTAGGGTTATTTGACCCTTCATCCAAAACAATTGTGTAAGTGAGATGTGAAGAAGAAATTTAAGTGACTAACTTAAGATGGAAATGGGTAGTTCTTTTGGGTTTCTCTGTAATCTATAGGGCCACCGTAAAGTTATACATCCATTTGTTAGAATCTGCTTATCAACGGTAAGTTCATGTTTAATGTTGTCCAGTTTTATTCTGTTCTCTGTTCTTAAATTTAGCTATTAAAGATTTTTTTCAGGCAACAAAACTGATATCTTCCTGATCCTGTGAAATTCCATTTTGTTGGCTAAAAACAAATGCAACGTCTCAGAATTTATACGTCTGACAGGTCTCAAGTCTGACTAACTTGACAATAACAGCTTTACATTACACGCTTCATTACATTTCAACTCAGTGTGCCTCACAAAGAAAAAAGAAACCATAACGATTGGACAACATATATGTACATGACGTGCATACAATGTTGCATACATTTTGTTTTTATCATTAAGTCTGTAACCCACCATCTTTTTCGTAGATGTGTTGCTCTTTCCAGTCTGTGTGCTCCACAGTGTTTCCATTTCACTGTAGACCTCATGAAGGAAACTATTCTATGGCTTTTTTTATTAGACTTTTATGACTAGAAATGAGTGGGAAAAAAGTGAAAGTCTTGAATGACTTGTAAAAAGTCCATACCTATGACAGTGCCTGTTGATGGACAGCGTGGACGTAATGGGCACATAAAACCTCCTGAGAGTACTGACAGATATTAGCACAATATTTTCCTGCTGACAGATGCGAGACCTACATGTTTTTTCTTTCAACTCTTAATTCAACTCTCTGATAGACATGAATGTGAAACAACCAGTCTTGGATATACTTTAGGTTTATAAGGACATTTTATTTGTTCAGCTGCCATATATAAGCTCAGACTTTATTAGTTTGTCTGTGTATTTGAGACTGGGCTGTAACATCATTCTTAAACAGACAGCAGGTCACCTTGGAGCAGGATACAGTATGATGTCTCTATCAGAGTTAGGTTAAGGTTAAAGGTTCAACACTTCCATTCTTGATGGTTCACTTTAACACCGCGTTTGCAATTTCGTGGCTCTTCAAGAGGATTTCTTTTCGGGGGAAGGTAAATCTTTGGATACCCTGCTATCAGCAATTTGTTTCCTTCTGCTTCTCAGAGATTGGAACTTCCACAACCACAGAGATAAATCAAAAAGAAAGTGAGGAGGCTGAGTCTGTCATCACTGCTGCAGTTTTGGCCCTGCACTCCATCACGTCTGTTTTGCATTCCATGCAGGCATGGGCAACAGAACATTCTTGGGAGATGATTAAGATCGTGCAAAGTCTTCATCACTGCAGTGTTGCTTTTGTTTTTCAGATCAATAAAATTCTGGTATGAGGACATGTTTCTATTTTCCGTTTTTTTGTGTGCACTTTTGTCCTGTTCCATGCTGGATGCAGCTGTAATGGTGTCCTCTTAGATTTTCCCACTCTTACACATCTAAATGTACACTGCATCTTTCAGTACTTTTTGTCTTCCAATCCTATCCCATTACTTTGAACCGGTCCCTTGCTTCTGGCTTGACCACATGATTGTTTTTATTCCGTTGGCTGTGTCCTGAAAAAAAGCAACCACCACATTTCCTGTGCTCTCTGTTCTTTTCCAGGAGCCAAACCACAAGTCTTAATTACCCCGCATTCTTTGGCGAGAACAGGAAAAAGCTTACGCAGCTGAATATGTTATTAACCTTCACAACAAACTTCTTAAGCCACAAATCTATTTCATAACATCAAAAATGAATCTGCAGTAGCTTCAATGATTAGCACATCTAATATACAGATTGTTTTCAAGAAATACAAAGTGTCATCAAGATTTTGGGTATTTCATTAATGACCTCAGACAGCCTCCTGTTGCATAGACAAAAATTTAATGTCTGTGCCACTGATAAATGGGTTCCAAGTGAGCACGTGTTCAAAATTGCTGGCTTTCACACTAACCGTTTTCTAACAGTTTTCAATAGATAATGGTGCACTATATTCATTCATCCAGCATGTACTGCAGCCCCAGACAGCATTTATCACAATCAACATGTTGCAAAAACTCATTGGTACAAGACATTTCTACCCAATATTGATCAATCTCTACAGGCGGTTAATGTACTGAAATCAGAGGAAAAACATTCATATGCATGCATTTTATTTCTTCTGACTGAAGCAGTGTGAAGGCTATGAGAGGAACATGTGTTATCAGCTCAAACAGCAATACTGTTGCACCCCTGAGAACAAGGTCAGAATTCTTCTCCTTAAACATTGCTAATCCGGCTAAGGAATCAGGAAATGGAATATGGTTATGTATGTCAGTATCACTTAGGTCATAGTTTTGGAATGTATGAAGTTGGCTACATCAGCAAAAAAACACACAAGAAAAAAAAAAACGTTTTTGTTGCTATTTTTATGCAGTTATTACAAATCTTGCTCACTTTAAAACCATGCCATCCATCTTAAATTGTATTTTTTTAAGAAGACATTTAAAATTCCCAAAGTAATTTCCAGTATTAAAATAAAATCAATGACATGACTGAACTGTTTGTTTTTTAATTAAAAGATCAGATCTGAAATTACATTTGTTGACAATGATCGTTAAGTTTTTCTCTGCTTCTTTTTTCTGTCACAGAAATTCAGGATATAAATAGTTCACACAGAATAGTTTATAAAATCATCTTTTAAATGTGCTTTATAGTTTGGAGCCACCATTTCCATCAAGATAGATACCAACAACTCAACAAAATGTACAGTAAAGATTAAAAATCCAAAGCAGCACAACCAAGCTTCTTTAACCTGCTGAAAGATTCTTACACCTTCTGTTGCTTTTTACCTGCATGAAAGGATGATGAATTAGCTAAAAAGTAAAAGATCTAACTAAGTATTACCTTTAACTAATTTAGCACCAGTCTCAATGCAGTCATGACATCGTCATTTGACGTATGAAATGAATTCATTTTTCGCTGTTTCTCAGAGCAGTGCAGTGAGCCACCAAGGTGAGACACTCTAAAAGACACAGATGATTCAGACATTTGCATAAAGCTGCTCTATATGGTTAAAATAGAAGATAGTAAATGTTATGAACACAATTCTTCAAATTTGCACTGAAAGACCTTTTCCAAAAAGGACAGATGTCCATGTATGATTGCCTATGCATGTTTTTAAAGGGAGCGATATGGAAAAAAAGATGCACACATATAAAAATGAGTGTACAATGAGATGGAGTGAGTCAGTCTGCTGCATATTCCCAGCCTATTGTCCAGTTACTTTTTTACTTTTAAAAAGGCTGCATGTAAAGGAAACATGCTTTAAAGAGGGAACTGTGATATCAGGATAACATAATAGGTATTGCAGTACAGTACATGGTAACAGATGCATACTTATTTTTATTTGTACTCATTAAACAAATCTAAGCTTACTCGTGCCTATGGGATCCTTTGGGTGTTGACCATTATATTTCAATAATTGCGCTTCATACATTTTTTTACATAATTGTTTCCTGTATCACATTAAAATACTGATGCCATCGCTGTCATTTTTTCAACAAACGTGGAAAACACAAATTTACTTTTCATTGCACAGGATTCCCTTTGAAATTACAATAATTCACTTTGAAGAGGAAAATAGGCTTTAAAACCCGTGATTGAAGTTAACAAGTGACACATGCAAAATGTGACATTACAGGAAGGAAGCTACCTATCACCAATAACTCCATCATGCTGTTTATAATAAAGGCACCTTTGACTAAACAATACAAAAAAGGGTTGGGGGCTGAAATAAAAGAGAGAAGAGTTCCTCTCCAAAAATCTAACCACTTCATGAAAACAATGTAATGCCACAAGAAAAGTTACACAAGGGAATGGAGTCTTCATTGAATAAACTATTCTGTCTGATTGTCTAAACCCTAAAAGCATGACTTAAAGATAGAATGCAAATCTTTAATATCACAAGATTTGACTCACTTTCCCCTAAACCATATCAAACACTTCATAGTTCTGATGTGCCGTGACACTGTGTTTGCATTACAGTGCATTCTTAAGATAAAGCATGCAATGGGAACTTCTCTCGTAGTCATGCAGATACTTTTCTGCCATTACACTCCGAAGTCTGAATGTAGGAGGCTAATATAACAACACAAAAATATACAAAACAAAGGGACTGGTTCAATTAAAAAATACAAGTTGAATAAAAACAAACAAGCCATGTCAAACAAGCTCTGTCCTGCTTGTGCAAGAAAAAAGACCCCCGCCCCTGACATGAAGGTGGGTGAGGTCATCTTTCCCTCTTTCCTTAGTATGCCTTTCAATCCCAAAAATGATCCACTCTGGCGCATCATTATCAATGACATCAAGCCTCCCTCCACCTCCTTTTCAACCCTTTTTATTCGTTCCCTCTCAGGCGCGACAGGCTTGCTCCCCCTGCAGGCGACAGGTTGGAATGACGCTGTATCCCTAGCCAGATAAGAGGGCGAGAGTGCCTCTGCACTCACTGAGGGGAGTAAAATTGGAAAGTTACTGAGGACTGAAAGATGGGTACACAGAGTGGATCTTGGATCACACACTGTTGGCTGGGTGGCATCGGTAGGTGAGGTTTGGTAGAGGATCCGCTCCACCATCAACGTTCTGGGTGCAGCCGCTTTCACAGCAAGCCTCTGGCAGGAAGAAAACAGGGTATATCAGCACTTGTCTTAATTGCCAGTCTCAGTAAACGCAAATTTGCTGTAAAGGATTGATGGGTACCTGCATCTTCCTCTGGCATTAGCAGGTGAGTTCGGCAGGGACTTGGCAAAGTAGGGTTGGATCCTTCACTCCCGGTGCTGAGCTGGAGACGCCTCATGTGACGAATCACTGCGGTGGCATTGAATGCTTGCTGCAGAGGAAAGAAAGCCACAGATTCCAGAGACCTTCATCAGCAATACAATGTCATGTAGACCAGCTGCTAGTTTTTGGTTTGGTTGTCACACCAAACCTGGGAGGTTTTTAGCACTCAAAGTCAAAATGGAAAAGCTATGGGGTGAATTAATTCACACTGACTGGGTGCACTGATCACTGAAACTACAGTGCATGCAAAAATATCCTAAACAACTTAAGCATTTCCTGACACATCTCACATACCTTCCACTTGCTCTTTGCAAAATTCTTCTTGATCTGAGCACTGACAGACTCGTGGATGTTCTTGTCTAAAGCAGTATCGCCCGCAATCCTGACAGAGAAACACAAAATATTTCTAGGAGTGTGTCTGTGTACAGTGGGTCAATGTCCTCAATTCATTCTTGATCAGACAGAATAAGATAACGTGATATTATAGAAATCATAGATTCTATGATAGAATATGTTATTTTGGTAGGTAGAAAGTTAACAGTTTAGGTTGAAATGGTTCAGTTTCACAGCACTAAGACAACAGAATCTTCTTTACAGTCATGTGAAACATACCAGGGATGTTGCAGAGCCTGGTCACAGGTATAACGTGTGTTGGGGTCTTTCTCCATAAGATGCATTATGAAGTCTTTAGCTGTACAAGAAAAAAAATTGAAAATATTCTAAAGTGTTGATCCTAGAAGTCTCGTTATTTACACAATGGATATGGTTTTCTGATAAAGTCTAAAATCTAAAAATGGGGCAGGTACGCATGTTAGTGCTTGACTTCGTCTTTTATTTGAAACTAATAATACTACATTGCAGGATATGCCTTTATCTGTTGGACAAACACAAGGGGAGTTACAAGGGCCAGGATCAAACAGGATGTATTAAGAAAACTTAAAAAGTCATGGCTTTAAAACTGAGCGAATGCACTCAAAACTTAACAGATAAGCTATGCTAAAACCATTCTACACTCTACAACTCTCATAAAAAGGTATTGCTGTTTCAGTGAAAATGACTACTTTCTAAATGACCGGGTTCAGTTAATTGCAGCTAGAAATAGTTATGAATGAAAAGGTCTAACTCAAAGCTTAATGGTTGGACTGAACAAAAATACCTTGACTGGCACCCTACCTGAATCAGAGATGTCATCCCAATAAGGAGAATCAAACTCATACTCTGCTTTCAGGATCTGCTCAAAAAGTTTTGCATCGTTCTCGTCATAGAAAGGAGGATATCCACACAATCTAAATTACAGAAGAAAAGAGAGACTATTAGCAAAAAAAGGGATCCTGTCATTAAGAGCTGCTGTGATAATCCAAATCATGATTCTATCTATTCAGAATGGACTTACAGAATATAAGATATGACACCAATAGACCAGCAATCCACTGCCTTACTGTAAGGTTTCTGAGCCAAAACCTCTGGGGCTTAAAGAGAAAAGACAAGAGAATGCATGGTTTATTTTTTCAAATGTTTCTCATGAACCTTCAGTGTATAAATGTGGCACTGTGTTGACTACAGTCTATGAGAATGACTAATTAAAGACAGTATCAGGTTATTTTACCAACATATCCAGGTGTTCCACAGGCCGTGGACATTACACTACCAGAGCCCTCAATCTTAGACAGACCAAAGTCACTGATCATGATTTTGGAGTCTTCTTCCATGCTGTAGTAGAGCAGGTTCTCTGGCTGTAAGGTGAAGTGGCAGTACAAAAAACAGTGGGGTGAGAGGCATTATCATCCTCATGAGAGAAGTCGCATGATCTCTCTAAAATACATCTGTTTAAAACTACAAGCACAGTCAGAACTAATCTCCATTAAAGGATTATGTATTTGTGAAGATGGGATTACAAAGTTAGCACTGGGGCAAGGCTTGTTTACTGTAAATAAGCTTATGAAGTGTGGTATGTTTAATGCATACAAATATTCATGTGCGGGAGCATCATTTTTCTGAAGGCCTGATATAACATTGGTTACACCTTGTACTTGCATAAATGCAAAAATGCATTTTGATGACACACAGCAGCCTTAGAAGAAAACAAAGTGATTCTTTTGTTAAAAAATAACCCACAAATCTTTATCACGTAGGAACAAAATCAAACCCAGTCAAATTTAACCCTACAATGTGTCAGATGGCGACTGGCATTTCAGATGCATCGCCCTGTCTGACCTTGAGGTCGCGGTGCACAATCCCCATGTCATGGAGGTATTTGACAGCATCCAGAATCTGCTGAATGAGCTTGCTGGCATCCTTCTCTGTGTAGAAGCCCTTCTCTATGATCCGATCGAAGAGCTCCCCACCTGAAACCCTGCATATAGAGATTCATCTTCATAAGAACTCTTTTTTTTAAAACTCGACTGAAATGACTAATCTAGAAATAATTCAGATTTAACGAAACAGTAAAAAGACGTAAGAGTATGAAAAGGGCATGAGGAAGTATAAAATAGGAACTAATTACTCAGTACTTGTCATGACGTTCTGTTTCATACATTAAAAAACAAAGAGAAACCATCCAATTGATGATGTCTGCTTGATGTTATCCACTAGATGGAGACATCATTCCACTGGCTCAATAAAGAAAGTAAAAACAGTCCTAGAATAACTGAGCAATGTGTCCTTTCAGCTGCTTTCTGATGTTATCGTGTGTGGGTGCAATTAAACAACATATACTGATAGGGCAGTGCACTCAGTGATGCCACCCATAAAAACACACGATTTTATGCTGTCATTATTTGTTTTCTTTGTTTTCTTTCACACCGATTAGAGAACAATGAACCAAGTTAGATTGCAGTGTTCCAAAGTGTGCCTTCAGATAACATGCTGGCACTGCAGAATCAGAGGAATGACAAAGCATTTGAGTCCAGAGCAGCCCGTACTGCCGTGTGCGCTTTCTCTCTCGTGCAAATTGAATGGACCCAGTGACTGTGACTGCTACGATGTACATCACCTTTGACCTCTCATAATGTCGCTACACCTCACAATCTGTATAGTATGGTCATTTGAGACTTTTAAGAACAATGTACACAGTTACATATAAGCCTCTTTAAAGCCTCTTTAAAGCTAAATGAAAATCTTTTCGTGAAATAAAGCCACTGCAAATCTTATTTGATTTAATGTGTAAAATAACACTTGGAAGTAGGAGCAACCATGAATCAATAGCACAAAAAATTGTCACTGAAACGCGCACAGAGCAATAATAAATCAATAGTAATTTATTTATAGGGAACGCATTTGTTTTAATCGAATCCATCCTCCTCTCCGCAGTTTATTGTATTGTACTCTCATGCTTTGATTGTAATTAGTGAATTAATGCTTTATTCTTTCAGGGGCCTCACAGTTAATAGTGCTCCCGTCCCTGGTCTGTTCTTGCTAGTGTTCCTCTTTATGAGATTTCAGAAGCTGAGATGAGGAGACACTGAAAAGCTACTGGTGTGAGAGTGAACTCCCCACTGTTGCTCTTGGGTAGTGTGTGTGAGGGTGTGTTCATGTGCATGTGTGTTACATAGTGCAATGCAAGGCATGTCACAGAGACTATGTGGGAGATAGCAGAAGTAGCACAGTCTGAAACACATTTCACACAAAAAGGAACTACACAATCCCACACTTATGTGAATACTCACAGTTGCATGACAAGGTAGAGGTGTGATTTACTTTCAAATATCTCCTCCAAAGACACAATGTTAGGGTGTTTAATCCTGTGAAAAGGGAGGTAAAAAGAAGAAGAAAAGAGGTTTATTTAGTCTTCAGGTTTAAAATGTTTAAACTTTTTTCATTTAAATATTAAAACTTAGCAGTTTTGTTTTCCTGTTAGCCAAATATCATAATATATTCCATTTCTTTCATATCCCATCAGTAAGGCGGGAATGCTTTTTATCTTCCTGGATGTAGATCAGTGGACGCTGCAGTGGCAGCCACGTTCCTAACTGATGGAACTGCAAGTCCCTTGAGACCTGTCAGGCCATGACAACAGTGGGAAATGACTCATCAGATCAAAGACAATTTTTTATTTCTCCATCTAACTATTGTGTACTGTTTCTGATGCCTGTCTCAGTTTAAACATCTTTTTCATTGACAAGCCAGAATTTTTCTTTTTTTAAGCTGTGTTTTTAATCTAAAAGGGGTCAACATTTGTAAAAGAACAAACAAAAAATGACTGAATTAGCAAATCAAGCACAGGATAACAAGATCATACATACAGAAAAGCATTGCTCTGTGTTGACAGCAGTCAAAAATGAACAGCGCCTAAATGTGATTTTCAAACTTTTTATATCAAATCTTTCAACCCCATGTTACATACTGTCTGTGTGAAGTATTTGTCTCAAGGCTTTTTCGGGGCACGTGAGTCGGAAGGAACTCTGCTGAAGGTATCAGGATAAAAACAACACAAAGTCACGTGACTGAGATGTACCAGAGGCACTGTGTATGGGTCAGCTTGAGCTCATGCTGGATTACAGCAATAACTCTTATCCAGATTGTAACAATGCATGGCCACCTTCATTCATCTGCTTAGCTCTGTGTTGAGGGAAAGACATATCCTAGAAAGGATGATAGATGGATTAGAACTAGAGAGTGAACATGCATGTACAGTACATTCCCACACAAGCTCTAACATGCATTTCCATATGTTATGTCAGCAGAATTTCTGTACAGGTAATTTCTTGTTTTGCAGTGATGAAGCTAAAGTGGCTGTAGGCTAAAGATGAATGTCACAGCCTGTTTTAACTTTTCACTTTTTATTTTGCACTTTTTTGTTTCATATTTCAGAAAAATGTGGATGTTTTTTTTTCTTTCAGAAGAACCCTTTGCTGTTTTACTGTATTCAAAGAGACGATGCCTATTTAGAAAAAGCGCTCTTTGGTTATCTAATATAATAATTTTTAAAACAATAACTGCAATTTGGTAATGGGCTATTGTGAGGAATTAAATTTCCTTTGTGCATGCACATGGACAGAACATTGTTTTGCACACTAAGCTAGCAAATCTAAAAAAATCTGGACTAATTCAGGTCCTGCGTCTCAGTGGGTTTACCTAATAGTTCAGTTGTACTGAGCGTGTACATGAAAGCAGGCCGCTTTGGCCCGCCCGTGGAAATGAACGTACTCATTTTGCAGTTTCTGCATGGATAACCCTGTCTTTCCAGACAGGCATCTACAGCAGGAGGTGTTCCATGTAAGCGCACAACAAAAAAAGCCTGCGGAAAAGACTGTGCAGTCAGAACATATTGTCAGGTACAAAGTCACCCACAGTGAGCTGCATACACACCACCTATTGGCAACATTTAGGTCATACACACTCCACCGGAGGATCATATTCTTGTAGGCATATCTAGAATAACAGCCCTATAAAAACAAGTCGGAGAAACAGAGTCTCCTGTTTGACATGGAGCAGAATACCCAATCACATGACTCGCTGTATGCATTCAATTCAATTCAATTTTTTTTTTATTTATATAGCGCCACGTCACAACAACAGTTGTCTCACAGCGCTTTCCAAACAGAGCAGGTCAGACCCTACTCTGAAGTTAACCACAGAAACCCAACAATTCCCATCATCTTGTGCATGCTCTATGTACCAAAGGTGTCAGATATAGCTTTGTGGTCTGAAACACTCATTATCTGGGAGATGAATCCACCTGAAATATTTCCGCCGAGGACGTGTTTCAGGTATGATGTTCAGACACTGTAATATACAAAAGTACGACCGGTACGACTGTGAATAAAAAGTTTCTTTAGTCACTGTATTTTCCAATGTCTTTGCTTGAGTTAATGTTTGGTGTCGACAAACCAGCAAGTCAGCCACTCTAATGATGTAACAGGAGTTCATTAAACTCCCACTAAGCTAGGCACCCATCTTACAAACTGTAATTAAAAGGAGAAAACAAAACAGTTTAGTGTTTTCTCTGTGTACTGCTGGAAGATCATCTGTCTCTACACACTGTTATATCATTTATATAACTCATGTCAATTTTATCACCAAAAGCAAAACAATGTTTGAAGTGTTTTATTAGAGTTACATGCTTTAAATAGGCTGTAATAAATTTGCTGTGAGAAACATAACAAAACTCATTAAAGCAGAGTAAGGCTGACAGCTGTGGCCCCGACTGGACTAAGAGGTGAAAGAGGGCAATATGAAATAGTGCCAGAACGTTCATTAGAGAACAACATTGTTGTGTGACAGCTGTGTTCTGAGGTCAAAACAAGAGAGAGAGAGTTTACTTCTTTGTAAATCTTAAGTGTCATGTCACGCTTTGTAGTTAAATAAATTTTTTGTACAGGGAAAAAGATGACAGCAAGATTAAACCCCACTTATCTAATTGATTCAAGAAGACCAATTAAAAAATGTGATGATAAATATGTACCTGAATGATCCTTTTATATAAAGAATATTTGCACATTATGCATTCGCAGTCCAGCCAGTTATTTAATGACAATCCTCTGTAATATTTAGTAAGGGGCCAAAAAAAAGACATGAATTGCATCCCCTACTTGTTATATTAAATGCCATTGTGAGACGGGTAACAGTTGACGATGATTTTACTGATTTGCCTTTTTTTTCCATGCATGCATATCATAAATTAAGTTAGCTGGCAAGTCCACATGGTTACAATAACATGTATCGGCTAAATACCCTTAAAGCATGACAGTGAAATCACACAGACCCCAGAAGAGTATTGAACGCTGGAATGTGCTCACAGTATGACATGCCTGGACAAATAGAAGCTGGATAGTTGTATGCATATTCAATTACAAACAAGCTGAAAGTGCTACTAAACATTTTACTGCATCTCTACATTTATGGGACAACAATGAGGCCTTTTAACGTAGCTGCTGGCGAGATTCTTCAAGCTATCTGAGTTTGAAATGTAACATTTTGGGAATAAGCCACTCCCAGTAATTTGAAAATTCTGCCTTCTAAGTCAGTCAAACACTAGAAAAAATACGTTCTCTTTTCTTTGTAAGCTCTGGTAATTAAAACTGGCTCAAAACAATTGGTTGCATAATGTCTATCGGCATTTTTATGACCACAGCCATAAGCCTTTAGCTGAATCAGTTTATTGAATTGTGTGCTCGCTCCACAACAACCTCCAGCTCGTCCTGTTTCTCAGCCATCCGGAGGTGCAATGGTAGCAGGTTTTTCTAAATGAGATAGATGAGATTTTATTCCAGAAACGTTTTGCTTAGACTTAGCCACCTGCTCGGTGTAG
This sequence comes from Menidia beryllina, assembly GCA_013363375.1. Classification (NCBI taxonomy): domain Eukaryota; kingdom Metazoa; phylum Chordata; class Actinopteri; order Atheriniformes; family Atherinopsidae; genus Menidia; species Menidia beryllina. The sequence goes on from JABUIW010000205.1 coordinate 6,173,053, forward strand.
TGAAGGTAGGCAAAATGTGGTGTGTTAAAATGAGTAATGAAAGCTTTGCATGAGCCTATACAAACCTCAGGGCCAGCTATGACTCTCAAGCCAAGTTTACCTCCGTTTATGTGATTTGTCATAACTGCAACTGAACAGCAAACTAAACCCCACCACTTTCATTCCACTGTCCTCACCTCAGGAGGAACCATAGCTGTATATTGTGTGTCTCCTGTAACCCAGGCAACAAGGGCTCTAAAAATAACTTTGGACCAATGTAGATCAGCCATTTTCAATGTGACCTGCAATTCCCCACATCTAAGGATGGGCACATTTGAAACACTCCAAAATATCAAACGTACTTGTCACTTTCTCTGCCTGGGCCTACTGTCAGAAAATAGAGAAAAACACACCTCTCTCACTCTCAGGTAAAAAGATCATTTGTGAGCAAATTGGGTGAGAAGGAAATGTGTGCAGTCGGTTCTGCAGGTGTCATTTCACCTCTGCATAAACCTGTTGCTTTTTAAGACAGGAAAAGCCTCGGCAGAGCTACTATATGTGCTGTGCAATATCATGCTCTTTCAGTTTATGGTGTGTTTGCTGATGCTGTATGGAAAAATTCTCAATCTCAATGACTCAAAGTCTCAACTACATACAAATGTGGAGGGTGGGGTGCACCCTGCACAGGTTGGCAGTCCATCACAGGGCCACATTCAGTCATTTGGGCAATTTAGCATCTTCAGTTACCTAACATGCATGTTTTTTTACTGTACTGTACTGTACCAACACAAACATGGGGAAAACATGCAAACTCCACACAGAAGGCCCCCGGTACCCTGGGGATTCAAACCGGGACCCCTCTTGCTGTAAGGTTACACAGACACAGCGCACCACAGCCCAGTTATTCAACAGTCTTCAAATAGCTCTTCAATAGACTGCATTTTCAAAGAAACCTAGTCATGGTGCAGTTAGTGAGGTTTTTGAATTGGAGCTGACAGAAACAGCAGTGGATTTTTTTTTTTACCTGTCAGTTCCCATTCTCTTGATTTGCACAAAGAATATCTACTTTTATATTTTCGTATCATCTAAAGATGTTTTCTATTTTGGTTATTTGGGTGAACTGTTTTTCTCACTACCTTATTAGGAAAAGTATGTGTCTTTTCTGTTGGAGTGTCAGAATGACAGAAAAGTAAGGTGCTCTCTTTTATCCAATCCCACAGTGACAGTGTTTGAATGCTGGTTAAGATTAAACTTCTATAGGATGTGTATCACAACAGTATACATCACATATGATCTACTGTTTGGGTTATCTCATGATGTTATGCAACTTTCAACAATGTGGGAACACTAATTAAAACTTTACCATCTTGATCCTTGTAATTAGTGTGTCACATGTAGGGTTAAGTGCTGAAGTAACAACTCAGACAGTCTTTAAAGTGCAGTACTAACAATATGAAGGTTTTGTCCACTTACTTGTGCAGGACTGCAATCTCATTCTCAATGCTGTTTTCCTTGCCTTCTAATGCCTTCTTGGGGATGCACTTGATAGCTACCAGTTTGTGGGTCCTCTTTTCCTCAGCCAAGTGCACCTCAGAGAAAGCCCCCCTGAAACACAAACACACATGTAAGAATGTTAGCCTGTCATCATTTATCATGTGGGTCTGAGACTGACCCTTTTCACATGCTGCCATGACACTGGGGGAAAAGAAGTAAACCCTGGCTTTTAAGTTAAATTGTTTTGACTTCTGCAAATACTTGACTGCTTATATCTGAGGGCTGGCAAAAAGGTGTGCCCGCTCATACCAATTCGTATTTATTTTTATGTATGTATTCATCATTCAGCCCTCTACTGAATTCTCTGGGAAGCTGAGTCAAATTATGGTAAGCTGGTGGGATGATTTGGAGGATACATAGAGAATCCTGTGGCTTATCACTGTGACAAATATCCCCACTATTCAAATTATTTCACATGTAAATCTGACTCATATGGTGATAAACTAGCGGTATTATCAAAATGGTGTGTGTATAGACTATAGCACTAACTGCAAACATGATTCCATTTTAACATCATCGACATTTTCAGAAGCACGATACTGTAACTTTGAAAGACAACTCAAATGTTACCATCTCATCATATGTGCACTATCTTACATGATTCTGAAATTTTATATATGGATATGCTGGTATCTATGGATATGCTGGTGCCTGCAGACACCATAAAATGTATCCTTGTATTTTTCTTCCATCACTGTTTCCCAACCAACTAAGAGTAATACAAGAACTTGAAGTAGCAAAGAATTTCAGAATATTCCCAGGACCTATTCAACAGTGGAGGCCAACATTTAACATTATGAACTGCTACTTGGACCAATGCCAGAAGATGTTAGACCCAGATCCAAGCGTTATTATAACAAAGTTATGCCCTGGTCCACGATAATATGGCTTGAAAAGTTCATTGAGACAGCAGGACGTGAAAAGTTCACGTCCTGTTGCCTAACTGAACTTTCCAAGTTTGACCATGACCTGGATGGCTGAGAATCGTCACAGACAAAATAATATAGGTCAACTCAGTGGCACCCTGAAATCATTACCAGTTTAACTGCATTGAGACACTGTTGAGTGAGAGGTTACAACTAAGACGACAACTTATATTTATTTTAAGATGCACAAAAGGCTCCCAGTCATGTTACAGCAGCCCCCTTAGTGGCAGCTGTGTCATTGAACACAACTGTAATTCTCACTATGTTGATTTGTTGTTTTAGGAAATCAGCTTGAATGATGTCGGGTGTTGGTTTAAACTGTTTTGCACATGATATGTTGTTGTTTTTTCCTTGTCAAAAAAGAAAAACATTTTGTGAAATCCTTTCCAGAAAAAGGAGCAGAACATGTCATCATTTCTCAAATAATTTAGCATTATGTCAAAGTAAAACCAGTCTAGGGCATAATTATAAGTGTAATAATACACACAGATTGATCTGCTAACCATATATGCACAAAATTAAAATACCTCCTCCTGCAGATTTAGCTTCTATTCTCCTCTAACTTCTGTTCTCAAACTCTGATCTCCAAAAGTGGGGCCTTAACAGGAGTCCTCTACTGGACTTATTTCATCATCATGTCTTAACTCTTTCAGGGGTTTGTTGCTCTTATCAAAGCCTCCCCAGTCTAATCAGTCTAGTGCAAGTAAAACAAACATTATTCAAGTCCATTATTTTTATAATATTAAGATATTTCGAGGGGTTTTTGCTTTTATTCTGCGAAAGAGTTGTCAAAGGCAACAATAAATAAAGTTCTAAGTAAAAACAATGGCAGCAAATGGCAGCCAGATGAACACAGAAAAAAAACTGAAATAATGTTTGAAGAAAGTGTTTACGTCAATGACAATTTCAAGCTACAGTCCTGAAAACATATAGTGACCAACCAGTATAATTTAACTGATTCTCTCTCAGGAAGGCCTCTTTAAATCTTTGTCTGTGAACTGACATATACATGGAGAGCTGTCACGGAACTATGTGAAAAAAAGTAAACTTGCTCCTGATTGTTGACAATCTTGTAGTACAAGTTTTAACAATTGTGATTAATCTGAGCAGACTCAACCCTTCATCACATGTTCTGACAGGCAAGTTGACTCTTTGGAATTCAGCATTCATTATGTAATACCTGCTTTAATTCTACTATTGTCCATCATATAATATCCTAGACTGCACCAGGAATGATACATGCATAGGAAAGAGCTTAAATAAATCTCCAGTCCTCAAAAATACAAACTCTGGTTCCGTAAAACACTATTTTCAGATTGACTCAAATATACACAAATGAAAAGGCTTAGCCTTTGCTCTGGCAGAAATGCGGATGCCTTTGTAGGAGCTTCACTTCTAAAGTTATTTCCTAAGTGCCATTCCTTAGTACCGTCAATCCCAGACCAAAGGGCTGAGGGGAAATTCTTAATTGTAGTTAAAACCTGACAAATCTGTGTGACAACAATCTTACCAGCGTTTCATAAGCACAAAGCATTGTCATCATTTGTTCAAGTAAACTAATAGTGGGGTGACTAAGTAATACTGTTAAATAAGTCATATTCATTGCATACTTCACAGATTAAAAGAAAAAGCTGAGCTAAATCTTAGGTTCTCGTGTCAATACAAACAAATACCAATTAATCAGAATTGAAACCTTTCAACTTCTGACTCTCTGTTAGCAAATTATGCTGAATGTAGCTCTAAATAGTAGTCCCCCCTTTCTGTGTATCGCTAAAATGTGTTGTGTCGCAGTGCTTGGTGCTCAGTCTTTTTCCCACCTTCAATATTTACTTTTGTCGAGCTGTGACCACAGTCCTTACTATTTCTTACCTTGCTAAGTATATGAACCTGATGTAGGTACAAATAAAGTGAAAACATGGTGTAAGAATAGAAGAGTCACAATGTCAGCAAAATGGCAATGTGAGACAAACAGCACTATACAGGTTACAGTAGACAATGCCTCAAATACTGCACAATGAACCCATAAGGGGTAAAATAAAAGAATGTCTGTGTCTACAAATGCCTGTTTGATTAATAATTCGATTCAAACTGAGAGTTGTTATTAAACGTGTCTCTTCTGAAACAATAAATACTCTACATTTTTCTAAATCAGACTGAGCAAACAGCTAGTGGTGTGAGTGTATGAGTCCTGAAACCTATACGCTATCGCTAGGGTGGGGGAACTCCTACAGCCTGCGTTGTGGAAGCACAATCCAGTATACAGAAAACAGAAGTGACAGTACGCCATAAGCAGGAAAAGAAGAGGATAATCTTCTTCTGAGAGGTCTGCTGCATGTAGCAGTGAGGCAGATGTTACCCAGACCCAAGCTGTCCAATAGGTTTAAGCAAATAGGTCCACAAATTGCTGCCACAAAAGATCACAGTGACCCTGTAAACAACTTTAGAGAAATAAGGCTCAAATAATTTCAGTGGAGAACAGTAGAAAACAAGGTGATACACTTTCACAGCACAAATGAGAAAATATACATTGCATAAGTGTTATAATCATGAATGGGGGTATACAAGTGACATGACTTTGCAGAAACCTTAATCCTAGCTAAGGTTTCAGCTGGATTATAAAGTAAACAACAGTGTTTATTGAGCTGCTCCAGTTCCAAACAGGACATTCTTCTTACCACCATGGGACCTATGTCCAGGAAGCACACACACGCGCACACATGCACAGTCATCACATACTAAATCCTCAATAAAGATGCACTTGCTACAAAATAAACAGTAAGGCGTATTCTCAAAAAGGCACTGTGCAAATACTTTCAACAACAACTTAAATACAGACATAAATGCACACAAGAGCAAAACCAACACAGTTTAGATATCGGCACATGTACTGGATACTCTACATCCTGTTATGATTGTGAGTGGGAACGAACAGCTCTAAATCAAATACAGCACACTGAAGAAATTTCACCGTAGTATTTTATGGAAGTTATGTATATCATTCACTGTCACTAAAAGCAACATTTTCAGACTCCAAATGACTAATAATTAAGTAATTGGGGACTCACAAACTAATATGCACGTGCTCTCTGTCAAGCAAATTATTTTAAAACATACATGCTCTAAATGTGAATAACAATATTTTGAGACTGGGAAATAGCAGACAACTCAACCAGCTCACCTCTCATGCGTTACACTGAAGAAAGCAAAACTAGAGAGATACTGAAATGTACACTTTCCAGTGTGTTGGCTCACAAGACAAGACAAGCATACTCGTACTTTGTCTTTTTTGCACTGTTGCAATGTTAATATCTTTTCTTGTAATATCAAATGTAGCTTGGTCTTGAAAACAAACAGTATGTCAGTCCCTTCAGTGCCCTCTCTTTTCACAACATGCTCTTTGTTGTTAACCTCCGCGGAAGGGGTAAAGAATGCTTATTTCACAGAATGCTGTGCAATTAAACGCTTCATTTTCTTTGATAATAGGCAACATACTTTATTTTTGTTTCTTGATCTCTTATCAGTTCTACCCTTGTCCTGCTAAGAAGTCTGCCAAGGACATATGTAAACAGACAAAAAAATGGGTGAAATGTCAAAGAGACATAGGGAAGTACCATCTGGTTCAATCAGAGCTGAGATATACCCAACTGCGATACTGGCCCCGGAACATAAACTGCTCATCGTTCTCCTGTGTGTCTTGTCAAATATAAAGATCTCTGGCACAGCAACAAACATTTATCCTGATGAACAAACATCAATGTTTCATCTTGGAAGAGACAGCAAATCTGTTGGGCAGAAGTAAATGTGTGATTCAGTCAGTGTGTTGGAAAAAAAAGATGTAAAATGATGTTGTTTGGTCTCACTGCTATCATCTTTGTAGATTCCTGACACAGCATGCTCCTGCTTTCGGCAGAAGATTTTGGATAAAAAAACTCTAGAGGTCACAGACACAGACTTGAAAGCATCATGCTTCAGAAATGCAATCCATAAATAAAGTACTTTCTCTATTCACATACATGACAAAACTGAATCCCATAAAAAGCATAGATGGTGATCAGGAAATCAAAGGAAGTAATTATCTTAACATTTAAAGGGAAAGAGATAATAAGCATAAGTAGGCTTTTATAGCTGGTGTACAGATATGTGGACTGCTTGAAATATGCAGAATTTGGGCATTATGGCATGATAACAATAGAGAAACTGTGGAAGATGAACATAAAAAAACAGCGGGTTCCGTGGAAACTGTTAGGGAGATATAACGTTGTAGGCAGATGGAGATTCATAAGTGGGCCAGACAGTGGGCCTCTATATGTGTATGTGTATTCCAAGAACTGCAAGCTATGCCATGCTGAGCTGCGCTATGCTGAGATACAGACTTCTGTTCGAATTAGGTCAGGGCAGGGCTGAAGGGCTGAGGGTGCCGTAAGCAGGGGTGGATTTTCAGGAGCTGGAGTTTGAAAATCTTCCAATGGGGCTTTTCCATTTGCACCTGGTCAGCCCCTCTAGACTCGGTTTAGGTGGTTTTCCATTACAAATGAGGTCCTAGGAGAAAGACAGGCCAACCGCCCAGTGATGTCATTTGTACGCGGTGCAAACATGAGACAACAACAAAGGTCATCGCAACAATCATATACTGGCTGAGTTTAGCCAATCAGTGGCAGGCAGTCTGCCATCAGCCCAACTTTTTTATAACAAATCAACCTCCCTTGATTCATATTTCTCCCGTCTAAGCAAGATTACGTTATTCAAAGGGTGTCCACAAACTCAACACAAACTATTCCTCTGTGCCAATAAATTAAAACCGCTACAGAAATGGAAAGCAATATAAAGTCTGAGTAGAACGCTTTAAGCCTTATTAATTAGCCCTAATTAGTAGCTGACATAGAAATACAAGCGGTGACACGAAAACATAGTGTCTCTCATACCCTAAAGTCAACTACAAAGCAGGGCATTGTGTGCAACTCCTCCTTTTAGTTAATAATTGGCTAGGTTTATCTCACATTTCAGCTTACACTCAATAAAATGTTACTGCTAAAGAAAAATTAACAAAAGCTAAACAAGTTTTTTCTTTTAAAAAAAAAAGGTTATTTGTCTCTTTTGATCTAAAATGGACTGTGGGGCTCCTTGTAGGGAAACTGAGAGACAGACAAAAACAACTGAAATATTAGATAAGTTATCACTGTCATATAATGGGGTCACTGTGACAGTAACAGATTGGGTGAGAGGGAGAGTTAGAACTGAGACGGAAAAGATGCACAGTGAGGTACAGATGAAAAATAGATGAAGTGGGGCAGCTCTCATGCTGGGAAACTCATCTGCTCTATAAAAGGTGGTTGTTTCCTTTTGCATGAACGGCTGTTGATATCCATTTGAATTAATTTGATTGACTGTGAAGACATAATAAACATGTAAACCGCAGCTACAAAGGAAAGGGGGGGGTCATTGTGAGAGGTATTGTATGTGAGGACATGACACCACTCCATCACAGGACCAAGCAGACATTGTTGATCATAGTCATAAAAACAATTATGTATGCATTATCTTAGGTCATTTGACTGGTATCAGTCAAAATCTGACTGATATAAACAGGCTTTAAATGTTGTCTTTAATCCTGTTTATTTTCTATACTGGGTTGTTTGTAGGATTTGTCAGCAGAAGCCCATCTGTTAATGATAATAATCAGTTGTTTCAGTGTCCATTCATGCTCTTAAAAACAAAAGTTGAGGTGATAGTTGTACATCTCGTCATAATTCACGTATGCATCTGCCTAAGCGTCCAAACAAACACCTCTACACACAGACATGCACACAAGTATGTCTGGATTTATTGAACCTCTCCACTTAGAAGCAGAGAGCCCTTAAACAGAGTGGCAGATTAAATGCCCATGTGATATAGCCATGGGGCACAAATGTGAGGGAAGAAGTGGAGCAAAAGGTTCCAATTGTGACTTCCAGAATGCGTCCCGCTAGAACAAACAAGTTTTGTAGCACAACACATAACAATCTTTGTTTATTCTTAGTGAAAAATCTGAAATATCAGCTAAATTTACATTCAACAGATTATACATATTGTCATGCAATAAAATTGAGAGTAGCTCACCTTTTTAACCTTGTTTTACTGAATAATGGTAAACTGTCATTAAATAAACACATGTTCACTCTTGGGCTGTGATGAGCAGAAAGGGTTTAAAGATATTAATACAAATGTGTGTGCGTGGGAGGGCTCCTGCTTATGACACAGGAAAAGATATGTGATAAATGGGCAGTCTTAGCTCCTCCGTCCCTTCCCATCTCTGTGAATGAACTACGGAAGTAAAGGCCAACAAGTGGGGAAACACAGAGCAGTCAGAAACAGACCACTAATAGAAACATACTGCAAGTAAAAAATTCACAACAGCATAGGACTAAAGGGTCAACATTTGTAGCCAAAACACGCATTTTGTTATACGCTCTGTCTCTCTTTTAAACACGTCAATACAAACATTACCCCTCCCAAATCAATACAACTGGCGAGGGGTGGGGGGCCAGTAGGCCACCGTTTTATAAAGACAGGCTGCCCAGTCCATCAGCCCTAACGATTTTAGATGATTACAGCATGCTCTGCTATTCTCACCCTCCTCCCATGTCCTGTCCCTAGTTGCTTCATCTCCTCTGTGTTTTTTCTATGTATTCTGGGCTAAAAAGGCCAAGAATTTTCCCTTTCGGCTCACGGCGTGAGAACATGTGCAGCCATTTAAATGTCAGAAAAGTCAACACGGTTCACTTCTGCAGTTTGTCATCAGTACAGAAATCTAAAAGCCTGCGGCTGAGTTTTGGAACGCTTTATAAATGAACTATTTCCAGGCTCTGAAACATATGAGGAAAAACAGCAACAACACAATCAGATAAACAGGATTAAAATACTGCAACCCAACAGGACAAGCTAAATTAATGTGAAAATTGCCATAATGCAGTCTTTTTCCTCTCTCTTTTTTGGGCTGTCCACACTTGCAAGAGAAAGCTTCCTCGGCCTCAGTGTGTTGGAGGTTTTTTCCAATCAAAAACATTTTTTGGTTTCCTACCCACTGTCATCTAGTCCTTTTTCTCCTGGGACTCACAGGATTTCAATATACTATTGAAAGGGTTATGCCTTGATGTCACGGTTGATTTGCTGCTATTAACATTGACTTCTATCCTTTTTTTAATGTGACAAGCATATTACTTGTACCAGTAGACATATTTTACATGCCTACAATCACACATACACTGTAGGATGGATCTTACTGAGTATAACTCTGTGCAGGAGTGCAGGAACTGCTGTGTAGTCCAAGGCACAGTTGTGTCTCCTTATCCCTGTATAATGAGCACTTTAATGTCAGCTGCAAATCAAATGGCAACAGGTTACACTGGAAGCCCAGTTCCACAGTGAACCCAGTGTGAATCCAGATCACACAGAGCAGTTGGCAGGATTTGGTAACCTAAATGGGGCTGACAGCATGGATGCTGTTTTGAGCCGCAGTGGACACAAACAGGAAGAGAGGCAGACCAAAGTGGTGGGGCAGGGGGTGATTAAAATAAGTAACAGAATTTTTTTTTTAAGGCCGAAGAGGATCAGAACTGATTGCAGTGAAAGTGCTTTTGTCTCTGTTTATTGCTAATCCCCATCTGTTTTGATTACAGAACATGTGGCAAAAGCTGAGGATTATCAGTACGAACCAATACTTCTCACTGGTATTCATACCCAACATCAGTATGTCTCTTCTGCATTTTCAACGATTTTTGCATTTATTTAGTTTTATGCCTATCTTGTTTTTTAAAGTTTAGTTTAGTTTGAAATTAATTTACATTTTTTAAAGAAATCACAGTCACATGCCGCCTTGTACATGAAACGTGAATAAACTCACCAAGGAATGTCTGAATAAATAATAAAATGTAACACTTATTGCTCAGTCATGTTGTATTTTACGTACATTAATGCGTTTTTTTTCTTTTTGTATACTTTAGTAAGTGCTGGACAGGTAAAGCAATGACTTTTCATAAAAACATGTTATTGATAGTTCATTTTCTTCATTGTTAAAATGTGGAAAAGGCAGGCTCCATAGATTAACACTTAAACAATTAAATATCTCTGTGTGTCCTTTTTTCTGTTTTCATCTAATGCACAATGAACACATATGTACTGTGTGTTGGATTATTAATAGCAAATCAAAAACTTTGTTTCCATAGCTACTGTTTGAGTCCATTATGGAAAGTGTCTCCTGTTGTTACCAAGACAACAATCCAGCAATGGCAAATGAATGTGGCGCACAGCTGAGTGATGCAGTGAGCTGGTTATCTCTCCCTTAACAAGCTCAGGCCCAAACCAGGGGCAGGTGGCAAACCAGAGACATTACAATGAGAGTGCTGAAAGGATGGGATGACATGAGTCAGGTTCAGCTGGTAACTTTAATTTATGGACATAAAGTTCCAACAAAAATAGCATTTTAGGAGGGGTATTTAAAGAGGGAACAATCCTAATCAGACATAAGGAGACACAAGTCCCCTTAAGTTAAATAAAGCACTCAGTAATTTGGCACTATGCTGTAAATCTCTTACTATTTCTCCATAAACCTATTAAAAATTTGAATAAATCAGTTGGGAATATGGTCAAAGAAACAATTTCAGTTTATAAAGCTTTCTATCAAGCTGTACAGTATAAGTACTGTATGTCTATATGTGTGAATAACTTTAATCAAACATATAGAAATTCCCAACTATGATCATACTTTTTTGCTTCTGTGCAACTGTGAGATCACATTCATTTTGGAAGTTTGATCAAATCCGTAAACAAATTTTAGTTTCATCTTGCATTTACTTATTGTTCACGTGACTTTATCCTGGACTAACAAGGATGTGATTGTATATAAAAGATGCAGCCAGTGGAACACCTTGAATAAACATGCTGACTCATACACAAGAAATCCATTACATGGAATACACTATTTGTACTCAGAGGATTAGAGGGAACGTTTATCTGCAATGAAGTTCCAAGTTAATATATCATTAAAAACAAACTGGAGCCTAAATTCCTTTAGCTAGTTTTGGAATGGTGGGCAAATGTTTTCCTGTGAAATAGATGACAGAAGCATTTAAAAGAGGGTCAAGTTCATTCCAGAAAAACATGATGACAGGAATGATTCTGACTTGGTGATTGAGAGCACAGTATTGCCGTGGGAGCCAAATTGCATGCTAATATAGTCAAGAGTCCAGAGTAGATACCAAAAAGGACCTCCCTGCTCACTAGCAGAAATATAGCAGACTGTCATATTGTCATATAACCACAGCTTTATCAGAAAGGAAGGTGTTAAGGTTCCCAAAATCCCATGGGCTAACACATCCAATTTCATCTGAAGAGGAGAGGTTTAAAAGAGATTTTGTGGCACAAATAAAAGTAGAACAGTCAGTGATGAACCACAAAGTTACAGCAAACGGATCTTAGGGCACCATATCCCAGTTCTAAGATATGCACAGTATACGGCTTCTCTCAAATGGAACCTATAATTTAACATTTATTCAGTTTTTATGGTGAGGCACTGTTATCTATTTCCAATTAAAAGTACTTAAAAAAGATAATGGTATTGCATTTCAGCACAGAGATGATGAGACCTAACATTTAAAAAGTCTGAAAAAAAAAACAAAGAGTGAAAAAGATGCTCTTCTCTCTTTCCCAGTATTGGGATTAAACAGATATTAATAGTAAAGATGTGAACTGTAAAGAGAACCAAGACGACATTTGAAAATAGCAGTGAATACTGTCGTCCTCGTTTATACTGGAATCCTGTATGTCATGGACCACTGGCATTGCCGAATCAAATTTGATGTCAACGATACAGTTAAACAGAACAACACCTTATCAGATGTATCGATTTGCCTATAGTTTGTCCTTCTTGAGTTGCAGTTTGAGCTCTTTTGCGGAATTGCAGCTTGAAAGGATTATAAAAATACAATGTGGGCATCCACTGTAAATATGTTTGTTAAAGTGCAAGCAATGTCATCAAGTTTGGAACTTCATTTTATCAAAGACAGTGCCACAACCCCTTATAAACTTTTTCCTAACACACTCAAACTAAATGTTCATAGTAATAAGGCCAGAATCATTCATATATAAAAACTTCAGACTGCATTTGCAAGTTCATATATTCCCCAAATCTTGAATGAACACAAATTTTGCATTTTTGAACTGAAACTAGAATGGATACTTACTTCAAAAACCTGAAAACATTCCTCCAAATTACCATAAAAATCTACTTGCAAAGAAATATAAGCTAGTAATGGTGGGTGGGATGTGTCTTGCACAAACCTCATCAAATTTCAAAAACAATTTTAAAAACTCAATGAATTTGGTAAATGATGCCAGTTTAGATCACTCTTCTCTCCTTTAAAGTTGCACATTTGTGAACCGAAATATCTTGATTTAACTTTTTTTAACTAAGTTTTTAAACTTTTTTATATAGCAACAATAGAGAATAAAATCATGAAATAAGATAAATATGCAGCACACATGCTATTTCTCCATTGGTGGGTTTTGTTTAAAGCCATAACACCATAGCAGCTACAAGTTAAATTTTTATACAATAAAGCATAACTCTATGAGGCTTGCACAACATGAACAATGGTAATAGTCAAAAGAGCTGCTTATTCAAAACATTTACTTTCGAGTATGCCTTGTACTCTATACTCCTTAAGGAGCTAATTATTTCCTGACCAAATATATGCGCAGTAATGTAGTAAAAAGAAACGCACTGACAAAGAAACAAATACAAATTTCTGTTTTCCATTTGAGACAGCTATTAGCAGATGTGCGATAAATGCCTCATTAAACATGTAAAATCTAAACAACATTCATTTAAATTACTGCAGTGTTTACTAATGGCTGAAGCCCCCATAATCCAAAGCTGGAGAATGGGGGGCTTTGCCACTGGCTATGACGCACTTACGTTCCCAGGACCTCTTTGAAGTCATAGTTCTCCTTCACATCTGATGTCTTCTTTTTCCAGGCATGGCAATCCTCACCCAGTGGCATCTTCTTGTTGTGACGGTCAGAAACAATACTAGTGAGGAACAATGGGATAAAAGGGAAACACTCATCAGTATTCTGTGGTTTAATTAGCAGGACAAAGTGGGGGACTTAATTCATAATACAGTGCTAATGACTGTTTTGACTTAATGCATTATTGCTAATGTATTTCTAACTTTCACTGATGTCAGTGCCCTCTTTTCTGCTTCTATTTACGTGATCCTGGTCAGAATTTGAAGTCAATTAGGAAATGCAATAAACAATTAGTTACATTCTATTGTAAACAAAGACAGGCTTCTCTGAACAGCATTGGTCGATCAAGGTGTTGTAGTTGAATGTTAAATCCTCTTTTTGTTAGTCACTTTGGATAAAAGCGTTTGCTAAATGCATAAATGTAAATGTAAGGTATTTTCTATAGAATTATCATACTACATGTCTAATGTCAAAATCTCTGAGCTGCAGCGGTTTTTCGTTGGCTCTGTGGGCATGCACTGGTGAGCAACACTCTGGTTGAAGGTCACACTATAAAGTAACTAAAAGACTAGCACATTCAAATGTTATCAAAAGGATTAAAATCTGCGTGTTTCTAAGCAGCAACTAAATGTGTTACAACAACTAAAAGATGCAACATTGTGTCACAACAGCTGCATAAAGTAAAATCAGGCATGTTGAAAAGCCTGCTTTTTCTCTTAGTAAACAAACCTGCTGACTGAGCTGCTGCTGATCTAAGTTTACATGTTCACAGGCAACCCAAAGCAGCTGCATGTCATATTAATAATTGTTTGCAATGTTACATTTGAGTGTCAGACATAAATGCAAATCACCTTTTTTTTTTGCTTTCTGACACTTTGGAAATACTGATGTCAGTTCAAACAAGTTCAAGCACCTTTATAATCAATAGGAAAGGTATTTATGATAGAGACACAAAGTATCTACATGGTCAATGATTGACCAACTGAAAATAGTTTCAAGCCACTTCATTGCTGACGTTGAAATAAACATTGAAGTAATGTGACTTTTGGTCAGTTGGTATCAAAGCCTTATCAAGCTAATGTAGTCTTCTTCGGGCTTTTCGACCCAGATTCTGATACACATATCTTTGTGAAATACTCTGTTACATTTAAGTTTGGGTTGAATTGAAGAAGAGACATAGACAACCTGGACACTGTGGTTCCTATTTTCTTCCCCATACCTTTTAACTCAGGCGTCAGTGAACGCAAGGGACTCTGCTGTCAGAATTATCATCATCTAAACCCAGAAGGTGCCTAAGACTCAAGACCTCGAAGACTAAAATAGCCCTGTTCATATCAGCATGCCTTACTCCTTCTCTGTTCCTGCTGCCCGCTTGGCAACTTCACAGTCTGTCTATATGAGATGATGTAACATATTGTTCTGCCTCGTGCGAGTCTTGTTTTGAACAGCACGTTATTGTAACGCTGAAAATCCTCCTCAAAATTGGGCTTGTTTAAATGCAGAGGATTACCCGGTAGCCTTCACGTATCCTGTGTTTCGCTCATACATACACAAGCAGAGTGAGGTGTGGTCCACTTGCAGCCTTTCGTGCCAGAAGTTGATTTCATATATGTTGCTATGGAAACCCAAAGGCTGCTATGGTATCGGGGAGTCAAAATTACTTTAGTGTCTAATAGCAGGTGGCAGCTTAGCACAATATGTGGCTGCAGATTGGTTCATTTGGCGTCAATTCTTCGGGTAACATGTACAGGTCCAGGCAACACAACACAGGTTTCTGTCACTGCATTGTTGCATGTAGCGAAAAGTTCAGTGTTGTATATCCAATTTAAATTTATGGAACAATGTAAGTCAACAAGGAACAAAGATAACAGGTATCATTTAAATGCATACCATAAAGCTTTGCATGTGGTTAAGTTAAACGGCCTAAAGGTTTCTCTAAACTGGACAGAACAGCATGCAAATGAATGTGTTTAAAGGAAGCAGTAAGAGGAAGTTCTTGCTGGTAAATCTCACATTTGTCCGAGAGTCTGACAGCCTTTACTTCTGGAATCCAATACCAACTATAGAACATTATCAACAATAAAAAGTGGCATGTGACTTCCTTCTTGAGAACAAATTAATCTTAATACTAGTCACTTGTAGGGTTACTAGTCCATTTGTGTGTGTATACATGAGCAAATGCTTCTACATGCATGTGTATGTGTGTGTGTGTGTGTGTGAGTGAATGAATGAATACTTACTTTGTTCTATAAGAAATAGTTGAACATGTTACTGGGGCTAAACAAACTGTATTAAGTTATTTTTTGTTACGTGTATCCAATAGATTCTGGTCTGTTTGTATAAACAAATAATCTTCCTTGCATATCAGAGTAATTGTTGATTATTATTACGTTAGAATGACATTAATCGTGATAGCATAGAAATGTACTGTATTCTCTGAATAATTAGAAATGACACTGCCAAACCATAGAAATAAAACAGAATTTTTACAACATTTTATCCAATGTTGCACTGCTGATGCTAAAGGGAGTAAACAACAACAACGACAATCACTTTCCCAATGCACTCTGGAGCAGCACAAACATAATAGAGATTTGAAAAATTCTATAGGAATGTAAATTTATCAACAATATCAACCACTGATGTGTGTAAACTTCCCCATTTCCCCATTTTGCCCATAAAACCCTAAAATGGTTAAGTAGCCAACAAAAAATGCCATAATAACACCATCAATCTGAAATAATGTTCCAGAATTTCTGTCATCAAAGTGAAGTGACTTACAGCATAATATGTCTTATCAAAGATATCCGCAAGCCCGGACCTTTTGATAGAACGGTCACAATTTTACACAGAACCAATAAAATGATTGTGGATTAATTAAAGAAAAGCGATGGTTACACCTTTCGTTTAACCTCCATCGGACCATTGATATTTGAGCGAAACATCACAGCCACTCTAACAACGAAGCAGTCATTTGTCAAAAACAACTGCACAAACTGAAGCCGGAGAAACAGTGAAAGCACCTCTTACATTCTGCTTGTTTATAGCATCTCACTTGGCTCATGTGCAGATGTAGATTCATTAGAAGTCATGCACAAAGAATGTGTGATATTGGAACACATTCTTATATATATACAATTAAATGTATGAATTAATCAACCCTGCTGGTCATTCCACTTTATTCAGGTAATGTTAAGAAAACATCAACATGCATGTAAAACTCTGTCCACACATCTCAATGGTAGAAAGATATGAATTTTATCCCCCATGGGTCACTAAAGTCACATTTCTCACATCACATTTAAAGCCACTGGAGTTTAAAGGAGAAAAATCTAAGCCGAGCAAGGGGGGGGGTAGGCGTTTTTCAAACAGGCCAATGCTATAAACAGCAGAATAAGGTTCATGTTTCACACAGGCAGGAGCAGAAAAGGGCAAAGCTTAAACATGTGGGATTGTAGAGGAAAGACACATGCAGGCATTGTATGAGCACACCGAGGGCTGAGGAAGCCCCAAGGTGTCTGCTAATGACAAGTCTTTTGGCCATGTGGGTGAAGATGCTCAAACCCAGACAGGACTGAGGCGGCCAGAGACCGGGAGATGTACAACATCCTAACCCCATTCCCAGAGTCGTAGGTTACATGCAGCATTCACCCCTGTTTAAGATTTATAAAGAGAGAGTCGCTGTACTCACTGATTTCCCATTCCTGTGACGAGCAGTGGACAGAAGAAACACACATATACACGTAACGACAATTAAACGTGACAAACTGACAGGTTAGCAATTCTGAGCGCAAAGTTTGACGGCAGTGGGGCTGAAAGCTTTCGTTCCTTGTTTACTTTGCAGACACACTCCCAGAATCACGCCTACAAACAAATAAAGCTGGAGGAGAAAATGATTAACCTCCAAAACTTTGTTAAAACCTTTAAAGAACATTTACACAAACACAATTAAAAACTGGTTTCCTGTTTCTGAGTTTTAACAGTATAATCTAGGAGGAATGCTCCTGCACGTCTTTCAGATGAACACAGAAAGCATACCTCAAAGGACTGCATTCCTGCTGAGGATCACTGGCTTCACAGGAGGCAAAACAGTTTTCTAAATGATTTGATAAGACTTGTCTTTTCCCGCCCCTTGTTTTTTCTCACTCATTCTGAGGCACCTATCTTTCTCAAACAGTTACTACTTTAACATGACACATGGCAAAAATAATTGCCCAACCAAAGCTGGAGTCTAACTTTCATTGCATGTATATGAACAACTACAATAAAAATGGCTTTTTTATTACTTCAATGCGAGTATGTCCCTATTTACTATGACAGTACCAGCATTAATTGTGTTCACAGTTTATCAAAACTACCTTTAGTCAACTTGATAAGCTAACTGCTTTGCCAAGGTTATGTACAAAGAACTGCAGAGGGGGTGACCAATATAATCTAAGCTTTTATTTTCACAAAGAGCTTCCCCCTGGGTTTCATACATTATCACTGTGGATACTTACAGTTGTGTTGGACTTTTAAGACAGATACATGTAAGCAGATGGAGCACGATGAAAAGCACAAAAAAAGCTTAAAAGAGCTCAGGCTGACAAAACAAAGCTCCATTCATATATTTCATACAACAATGACAATAACAATGAATCATCGGGTTAAACAGTTCAAAATCAGAAGACTCAAAGCCTCTGTGGCTGTGGGCGAGGGCTTTTCTTCTTCTGCCAACCACAGCCCGCTCTAGCACATACACAGAGAGGGCACTTTACCACTCACCAACCTCTCCTACATCTCTTCTCATCTGATTCAGAAAACAGATTTTAAGGGTTTGACATGGTACTTCTCAATAACTGCGTTTCAATCAACCCAACACCCACTGGCTGAGAGGACTCTGATTGGTCAGTTGATGTTAATGACGCACAGCAAATCTCTCAATGTGAGCTAATTAATTGATAAGCAGACTTCTTCCAAGATCGAATAGTCAAAAGAGAGTTAAGCGGTGGGTTTGTGTTTTTTTTTTAGTAGAGAAAGGGATGAGGATATAGAAAAAAGGAAGGAAACGGCAAAATGGGGAAGAGGTTTAAGTTTCCTGAGCGTACCACGGAGTCTTGTCTATTTTAAAGATCAACAACTCAGACGGGCTCCTCAAGACACACCGTTGGATGTAGTCACACTGAGAAAAAATAAAGATTTGAAACTATCACATTTCAGAAGGCTCTCACTTAAAAACCACACAAATGGCATGCCAGTGTGTGCTCTAAACTACAGCCTCAGTTCCATAGAGGTCCTCTCTGTGAGGACGAGAACATAGCTTATATGACGCCGCTGAAGACTGCTGTTATCTACAACAAGCCTCCCAACCGCAAAAACGGCTTCCGTCTTCCATTCACCGGGATTTCAACAATAGTTCTAACCACGTCTCCCTGCAATAAGAGCAGAATGTGTCACGCTTTTAGTGAAAGCGAACCTCTCAGACTGATACATTTTGCGCAGCCTCTGTCGGAGAGTCGCGATTAAAGTTCGAGTCCTGACAGTACGGCTTTGGTCCTCCTTACCTGAAAATGTACGCTCCAGAAGCTCCAGTGTCCGCAAGCCCCGTCGCACTCGAAGCGCTCTCACCGACTCCGCTCTCAGAGGCACCCCCCCACCCACCGGCAGCGCTCCCCCTGACGTCACCCCAGGGCCGGACTGGCAGCGGACCAATCAGCGGCCGAGCTGCCAGTGCTCAGGTGAAGCGGCTCCGCTCCGCTCGTGGTGGGGCCCCACACACTCTGTGCCCCCCCCCTCCGGCCAAGACCCCCGCGCGGTGCTTTCTGACAAATTTACGGTGACCCTGTTGCCCTGTCCTAGTTGGAGAGAGACG
>JABUIW010000205.1:6192766-6264180 GCA_013363375.1 Menidia beryllina
CCCCCCCCCCCCCCCCCCCCCCACTGGCCATGTGGTTAGGTGTTCATCATGTTGGGTTGTTTGAAGTCTTGGTAATGTCACAGTGGAGTGGAAAAGATCGTGGTGGATGCAGGATAAAGCAGTAGACAAGACTTTATTATCAAATAAAACAAAGCCAAGAAATAACAGCAGAGCTGGAAAATAACAAGCTAAAGTTGGAAAATAGAAGACCACATTACTCAACTAACTTTCAGAGGTGGTCAGCATTGAGAATAACGGCAAGGGTGTCACAATAACAGAGCCCAAAAAAAGAACATAACAACTGTCTGGGCCAGGTTGAAAATGGGTGATGGGAGCTGAGGTCCATAACAGAGACTACTAGTCCAGTATTGAACATTTAAACCTAAGAATTGGGACAGACATGAAAAAAGCTAAAAGAAAGAATGTAAATAATAAGTAAGGCTAAAAGGTAAATAACGAACTGACCGTAACAGACCACAAGAGAAATTACAAGAGATAAAATGGAGAAATGAGAGTTGATCCCAAATAGTGAATCCTTGTCATTACTTTGATGATTTTTTGTATCTCTCAGTGGACATCATTGAATCTCTTTGTAGTTGTCTCATTTTCACTGCTTTGCATCCCTTTGTAGTCGGTAACATTCATTAGTGGTAATTTTGTGACGATTTGTGATTGTCCACGGTCTATTTTTAGTCTTTGTAGTATGTGACCCTTCACGTTACCTGCCGATGTAAGTCTCTTTTCAAATTTAGGTGTTCCTCTGGGTCTTTTTGCAGTGATGCTTTGTGTGTCTTGGGGGTTATTTCTGTTTCTTTCAAAGACACTATTCAGATAGGCTGTAGAATACAATATTTGACGGTGGTTGCTGCATTAAATTTCATGCAGATCGCTGTTGCATGGTGATAATGTCCTTAAGGTGCAGACTCTCTGCCTTAATTTGATGGTTTAGGAATTATGGGTCTTTGATATGTAGAACCCCTTTCAGACATTCAAGTGTAATTGGACAAGTGACTGAAAAGCTGTTTTTAAGAACAGGTGTGGGCTATTCCTTCATTATTTAATAATCAATTAAGGAGTAAAAAGGCCCAGAGTTTATTCTAAGTGTAGCATTTGCATTTGAAAGCTGCTGCTGAGACCGGCACCATGAACTTAAAGAAGCTGCTAAAGCCAGCGAAACAGGCCATCCTTAACATGCAAAGACGGAGCAGAGGTTCTGGAAACATTAAAAGTGGGAAACTGATACCGTTTGTCGAGACATATTGTCCAAAAATAAATCAATATGTGGTTCCTTCTGATGTGAATGTATTAGAATTAATTTACAAGCTGTTAACTAACTTAATAGTTACGGCATGTTGTTCATCAATATATCCCCCTCAACATCCTGTTGTGAATCTTTTTGTTATGGTATTAATCCCATCCATTAGTAAGTTTTAAAGCTATGGTGTAAAAACAATTATGAAAACAGATGCTGTTTGGCAAACCCATATGAGTTTTCACCACTAGTAATAAACACATTAGTATCAAACACAGATTCAGTAACAATACCAAGAAAGTGGTCTAATGTCTTTCAAATCCTAAATACTTCACTAAAAAGAATACTAATGGAAAAAGGAAAATTTAAGTCAATCATGACAAAACTTTTTGTGCAAAAGTACTTTTGCTCTTACCAACAAGAACCAGCAAGAAAGGGTTCAGGAGGGAAAATCCCAGATAAATAAAAATTTGTTTACTTATAAATATGATTTTTTAGTTTGTTTGTTTTACCTTGGCAGTCCTCTTGGTCACATTTCCAACTCTTTAATGCACATCTGACAAAGTCAGATTACAAAAGCATCAACAATGCAGACCTCTGCAGGTTTCTCGCCGGAGTTCCCTTCAAAACTGTCATCCGAGCCAAGGAGAAATAGCAGTGAAGCTGGATGCTGCCACCCCCAGGAAGCTCTGTGAGTGCTCCACCTCATTCCTGTCACACATTAAAACACATATGCTACATATCTTTGGGACATGTAGTCTGTTACAAAACTTGGAAGTTAATGTTAAATTATGACACAGAATACTGTTGTCAGATGTGGTCAAAAGGCCTTGCTGCTTCTTTAACATTGTCTGCTCTGTTTTGCCTCTCACCTGCAATTTTGGAGGGACATCCTGTTATTTGTAGAACCATTGTTGTATGGGTATATTTTCCATAACCGATGTTAATTTTGCTCATAGTGCTCAAAATATACCTTTAATGTTGTATAGTGGATCTGTCTCTTTTCATGCTTTTGCAACTGAATTCTACCATTTGGCTTCTGATTTTAAAGCTTGACTCAAACATGAACAGCTAAAACTTAAGTGCAGATAATCGGAGTGACTTAAATAGATGAGGGGTGACCTCTATTTAACAATAAACTACATCACAAAGGATTCTGAACACATATTTTCACCAGTTTTATGTGTTGTATTTTGTATGTTTGTGCATAGACTTCCTGTGTTTCACCAGTGAAATGTGGCTTGTGGTTACCAGTGGCAGGCGTTTGTATTTAGGTTATTTATCAGTAATAATGATGCCCGGTTTAAACCTGGGTATCAAACCTGGATAAGTATTTCAAGAGATCGTTCACCATCACAAGAGATATGTTAAAATAGACTAACTTTTGCCAACAAAGATTTTAAGGGAACATTATGCTTTAACACCGAAGTTTGATAACATATCCATTTTTATTTTCTATGTGAGTTCTATAAGTATATAAGTTGTAATCAGTTCTATCTATATTTGAAACATTTATATGGTACTATATATATTTTGTTTAAACAGCAGGTGGCTTTAAACTACGGTGGACGTTTCTGTGCCTTGAAAAACGGCGTGCGTTAAACCTCCCGGTCAGCAGGTGGCGCCCTGACACTGACAGGAGCGGAAATAACGTGACATTACGCTCGAGCATGCTCCACGTGCAGTATCGTTTTAGTCACATTGCCTAGTTAACCACTCTACAATGAAACGACCAAGTAAGTGCTCGTGCTTACATATAAGAATATGTTAGATGCACATACGTAGGCTTTCTGAATGGTTGTTACGTCTAATAAATAAATAAACTGGCAGTTAATTGAGCTACGTTTGTATAGCTTCTCTCTTAGCTAACTTTTCAACTAGCGTTTAAGTGTCTAAATGTTTTTTTCCCCCTCAGAGTTAAAGCGAGCAAGTAAAAGGCTGTCCTGTTCCAAACGTTATAAGATACAACGGAAGGTATGTGGCCTAACTTGGTTCTAGTCTTAATATCTTCGTTTTCGTGCCGGTTTTTTTCATCTACAGCTTTTGTGGTGTGGTTTTAATGGACATCGTGTCTCGTGTCAAATAGAGGCCATTTTTACCCACAATTATTACACCTTTTTTGCTATTTGGACTGTCCTCATAAAATGTAATAACATTATGATTGTCTGAACTCAGGTCCGGGAGCATAATAGAAAACTTAGAAAAGAGGCAAAGAAGAAAGGAGTGAGCAAACGAGTGAAGAAGGACCTGGGAGTTCCCAGCAGTGCTCCTTTCAAAGAGGAGGTTCTCAGGGAGGCAGAGCAAAGGAGACTACAGGTGGGCAAGCCGTCATAAATGCAACTTTTGGAACCTGTGAACACAGATTGACCTTTGTTCCTAAAAAATCTGAAGACAAACCAAGTTAAGATCTTTGTGAAGTGATGGTTATTCAACCTGTAGATGCCTAAAATCAACCAAATTCACACGCTGTTTGGTAATATCTTGGTAATGTGCTGAGCTGAATTGAAGAATTTCCTTCCCTTATTAGGTTGAAGAAGAAAAGGAACAAAAACGACAAGCCAAAAAAGAAGAGCGAGCCCAGAAGAGGCAGAAAGACAAAGAAGCTGCAAACAAGGAGACAGAGCCCAAGGCCAAGAAGGGTCGCAGGGTAACTGACCACAGCACAACTTACAAATGCTTTATATTTTATAAAACAACTGTTAAGTTGTATTTTGTTGTTTCCTGTCTTGTTTTTTTTTGCACAGGATGACCCAGCAAATCATTCAACCAAACAAACTGTCAACAAGAGCTCAAAACAGTTCCTCTGTGCTGAATTGAATAAGGTAAACTCTACACTGTTACCATATTTATGTGACATTAGAGAATTAAATGGCTTACTTACACTGTCCTCTCTTTCAGGTTATTGATGCCTCTGATGTTGTAATAGAAGTCCTTGATGCCCGAGATCCGTTGGGATGCAGGTGTCCACAGCTGGAGGAGGCTGTGTTGCAGAGGGGGGGCAACAAGAAACTACTGTTGGTCTTAAACAAAATAGGTGATTGAGCTGGATGTGAAACATGTGTGTATAGTTTGACTGGACTGTCAGGATTACTTGTTTTTCTTCTCTTGTGTTGTAGATTTGGTACCGAAGGAAAACGTGGAGCGGTGGATTGATTGTTTACAGCAGGAGTTTCCAGTTGTGGCTTTCAAAGCGTCAACACAGATCCGAGACAGAACAGTGGTAAGAGATGCTTGTTTAGCGTCGGAGTTCTTAAACATCCAAATCCATAGCGGCAAATTTTGGAGCACGTGGGTTCAGTTAATGTATCGCTGTTGGATACGGAGGCCTGAGAAGGTTGAACAGCTTGCACTGTGCTGTTGTAACTGGTTTTAACCTCCAAGACTAACTAACAAGCCACACAGTAATGTCACTCTAGTGCCACACAGGGCTGGCAAGTGTGTTTGTGGGTCATTACAGAAAAGGAAAAACAATCCTTTTTTTTAATTATTATTAATGTATGCATATTTCAATAGGAAAAAAATGGTGTATTGAGAAATCTGTCTTTGCTCCATCTTCATCAGCAAGCCAAAAAGAGCAGAATAGTGGCCTCCAATGAGGTCCTGGATAAATCCAGAGGAGCAGCCTGCTTTGGTAGCGACTGCCTCACTGAGCTGCTCACCAGTTATGCTGCTAAGTCCCGGAATGAAGCTGCGCTCAAAGTGGGCGTGGTTGGTGAGTGCACCTCTTCTTTTCTAACAGTGAAGCTCTGTTCGTTGTATCCCCCCCCCCCCCTCCATGAAAAACATCCTTTCACCCTGTCCTCTTAGGCGTTTTCTGTCTTATTTGATCCACAGGTTTTACCAACGTAGGGAAGAGCAGCCTCATTAACAGCATGAAGGGGATGTTTGCGTGTAATGCTGGTGTCAAGAGAGGCATCACAAAGTAAGGGACCGTACGTTAATGAGGAGAAACCCCAAACACATTCTTGGAGCAAGACACCCTGATGAATGGTTTGTTGTCTTTACCAAACAGATCCATGCAGGAGGTGCACATCTCAAAGACTGTGAAGCTGATGGACAGCCCAGGAGTTGTGGTGTCGCCATCCAACCCCCGAAGCTCTCTGGTTCTGAGGAGCCCGCAGGTGGAGGAGGGCCATGAGAGCGTGCTGGATGCCGTCACAACTCTGCTGAAGCAGTGCGAAAAGACCCAGGTGGGAGGAGTAGCCTGGACAGGAGACGTGTGGTGCATAATTTAAGGGCTGGGTTATTTAAGTAAGTGGCTTGCATTACTCTTATTGTTTCAGATAATGCTTCAGTATAATGTTCCAGACTTCAGAAATTCCCTGGAGTTTTTGACCCTGTTGGCTAAAAAGCGAGGCTACCTTCAGAAAGGTGCCACTCCAAACACGGAGCAGGCAGCTTCTGTGTTCCTGGCTGACTGGACAGGGTAAGTAGCTTTTTTTTTTTTTTCCTCTTAAAGTTTTCCATACGTCTGACGGCTTGAGGGCCTGAGTGTGGAAATGAGGACAAAACACAGTTCTGGATTTCACTCTGAAGACTTCTAATCCAACTCTGATCCAAACACTGACCCTGGCTGATGGCAGCTCTGCAGTGTGTCAAGGGATGTCTTAAAAGTGCAAACTCACGTCACCAGTTTGGTGTCTCCTCAGAGCCAAGCTCAGCTACCACTGTAAGGTGCCGGGGAGCCACCACCCCCCCCCCTACATGACTGACTCTCTGCTCGCTGACATGCAGAAGGACTGGGATCTAAGCAAACTGCGAAGTGGAAACGAGGAAACTCTGAAAGGTACTGCTTTGCATTTTCACGCATTTTCAGAGACGATCAGAGGTTTCAGAAAGTGTTTTCACACTGAAATCTCTCGTGTTGAAATATTCCCGTTCGCAGGTGTAAAGTTTCCCAACCAGGCCAGCAGTATAACTTTCACCTCCAAAGGCCCGACAGAAGGCGTGATGACGGTGATCGACGTCTCTGAGGAGCAGCCTGCTGCAGCCGCCGCAGAGGGGGGGGGGCACACAGCAGCAAGACGAGGTAGCAGTCAGGCTGGACAGCCCCCTAATCCCATGATGATGTCATCTGCAAATGAGGACAAAAAACAAAGTCTTGATATATTCATGAAGACTTCTAATCCAACTCTGATCCAGTTGACAGCATTTTTTTTTTTTTTAACAGTGCTGGACTTAACATAGTTCTAACATCTGCTCTCATTTCAGCCGGATCAAACTGCTGAGGACTCAAACGAAGCAGAGGAGTCAGAAAAGCCCCAGAAAACATCACTTGAAAGTAATTCTTTGTAATATTTCTTTTTTCCCCATAAAATGTGCACATGTGAGACTGAATATTATTTTTTCTTTGCAGAAAAACCCAAAAGGGTACAGTTTCAGTCAGTCCCCATAGACATCAGCCTGTCTGCAGGGAATCCGGACGATGCTTACGATTTCAACACAGACTTCAAATGAGCTCTGCCTCCCTTCTGAACTGATGCCAAGGCTCCTATAGTTTAGTGCACCCTCTGACCGGGATTTAATCTGCACAGTGCTGACCGCCACCATCAGGATGCCTTTGACCGATGCCAGAACCCTCCCCCTGCCACTTTCATCACAATAACGGGAATGTACCTCTGCCCTTGGACTTAACTTTGATCCTGAAACAGCAGTTTGTGTGTTTGTGTTTATACATATCCATTGGCCCCTTTTTTCCAGGATTTCCACTTTTCATAGTTTGGAGATCATGTGTAATATCTAAATGTTGGCTACTGTATATAGATGAATGTTTTAAAACTTAGACTTGCTGTCAATTCAATGTTTAAGGACTCATTCATTCATAGTCATTGTTCATTTATCTGTCATTTTTCAGCAAATGTTGCAAATATCTGAATTTTAAACAAATCGGTACACCATAAAGCCCAAGATATACACTATTTTAATATTGTATGGTACAAAAGACATTTACAACAGGAGGTAACAGCATTTCAAATATATAAAAAGGCCCAAAACCTGGAAACTACAATGTTTTCTATTTGGTTAGAATTCCTGCATACAGTCATTTTAAATACCACAGTTCAATGTTAAAGGCAGTTAGTGTTTTAAAACTGGCACAGGTGACAAATGTTTGAATGCTATTCAGTGGTCAGAGTAGAGGAACACACGGGCCGGTAGACGAAAATGTGCTCTGAAGAGAACTTTTCCAAAGTATGTCCTGAACAATGACAGTAAAGTGTAAAATCTTTCACTGTCACCAAGTACAGTCATTCAGCACTTCTTTTTTAACCATTTAACTACTCTATAAAGGCTTAAAGCATGCTTCTTGGCACACTGATATGTAAGAAATCGTAATGACTCAACATGCTCTCCTATAAAATGTGAACAGAAAGACGACAGGAAGGAATGGGAAACAGTTTCAATTTATCCAAATATTTGGGAAACACTTTCGGTGACAACTGTGTCTCCCAGGTAACAGAGGAAGAAGGTCCACACATCCTGAGGATGACGAGTCAAGAAAAGGCCTAAATTAGTCCCTGAGATTTTAGAAAGGACGCTGTGCTCCAGGTGGGACGTGGCAGTTTCACAGACCTCATTACTCAGTCTGCGTGTCTTCGCACGGGATGAAACTTTCCTGTGGGGTCTGGAATGAACCACTTGTCCCACACATCAGAAAAAGAGGACGTTCTCCCCCACGGCTTGTAATGTCCGTTCCAATGGAGGAGTTTGGCAGCGCTCACAAACTGGGGCGAGTAGCGATTTCCAGCTCCTGTAGTGCCTGAAAGGTTGTATGTGCAGGAAATGTTGGGTCTCGATAACATGCAAAGTACCGCAAACTCATTAAGTAGGGAACTGCTTAGCGTCAATGGTTTAACAAAAATACACTGAAATTCTTGGTGGTTTTTCTGAGATGAACAAACGGGAACTTACCAAGATGCCTCACATGCCACGATGGACTGATGGTGGAGTGGCGTTTGTAAAAAACAATGAGGAGCGGAGGAGTAACGATGCTTTCTGCAAGTGCTTTGCTGTACAGATCCTCCCTGAAGAGAGGCAGAAAGCAGCTTATGAGGCCAGAAATAAGCCTCGAATTAAAGTTTTTTTTCTTTATTAGCAGTAAGACGCAGCCAATCCTGTTCCTCCGTTCATGCGTATTACAGGTCAACAATACTTACTGGGTGTTTAGCTCCATCCAGTGCTCCAGCTGTTGAGTCACGTTTTGACTCCTCCATTCAGTCAGGTTAGCGATAAAGACTCCCGGGTTGAAGGTGCATGTGTTGGCCTTCATCCCCAGCTTCTTAACAGATTCCTTCTTGAAGTCCAAGAAACCAATGTAGTTGTTCTACAGAGGATAATATTTCTGTTATCTTTACTTTTACTTGTCTTGAATTTTTTTTTCTCCCTACATCCTAACCCATCACCAATACAGCTGATATTGGGGCCACCCACCTGGTTCCCAGCCCCTCGAACGATTCCCTTAGCAGATGCTGAGTCGCAGTCGTCAGAAAAAGCAGCTGCATGTCCTTGTTTGACGTTGGTTTCATAAAGCTCTTGAATGTCTCCTTATATTCAACACAAAAGGCAAGTTAAATGGTCAGCGTGCTTCTCAGGAGAGCTTTTTTTCTTGTGAAGCCGTTTATGATGTGAAAATTCCCATCCTTCCAGATTATTTCTTACCTTGTACAATGACATCATCGTCCAAATATATGGCTTTCTCAGCATCAGGTAAATACAGAGGCAGATAAAATCTGGCAAAAGTGAGCTGAGAAATGAACAATTAACACCAATTACAAAAGGAAAAAGACCTGTCAGGAGCATGATCATTTGTCAGAAGGTCAAATTGTATTCAGTTGTCTTACGGGTTTTTCAGCATCTGCTGTCTGAGCATCCTTTGACAGTTTCCCATTGAGGAGCTCTGGATTGAAAATGACTATCTTATGTTTTGTATTTTTCAAATTTGTGTTACTCAGCCACACCCTGTTTGAAAAATAAAGATACGGTTATATCTGCTTCCTCAAAGGCCAAGGGTCAAATGCTAACACAAGGCAAGTCCTACTTTAGGTGGTCAACGGTATCATTCAGGGTCACAATAGTGAAGACCACGTTGGCTTTGCTGTTCTGGTAGACACTGTTCATGGCTGCTATCACAGCACCAAGCCTGTCCCCTGCAGCCGGGATGAGAACGGGGATCTCCACTCCTTTCCTCTCTGTCTCTCGTCGAAGGTCTGCAGACAACTCAACCTCAAAAGGATGAATCAGACCAGCATCTGGAGACAGACACAATCCACATAGTTCCACCATAGTTCAATTTCAAGGGTTCCTGAATGAAACAACATCAAACTTATCTCCAGCACATAAACATACCTGGGGTTTCTTGGTGTAAAAAGTCATTGAGACTGAGAAGTTTTCGTTGAACAATGATCAGGAAGGCCACGGCCAGTAGTAGAAGGATAACCGCGTTTACTGTGAATGGGATGAGAGATTTTGCAGTTATTTACAACAGCAGCAGATTACACATACATCAAACATAGTTATTGTGCAAATAGCAAACAACGATCGACCCACTTCTCCTCAGTGTCATGACATCGGCTCTTCCAGGACGTATGATGAAAACGTATCAAAGGAAGCGGAATAAAGAAAGAAAAACCAGTCTACGCTAACTTGAATGGGCCCGCGCTGGGTTAATTGACTGACTAAATGTATCTTAATCGGCAGCACCGCTCCGTCGTGACCACAAACCAGCGGTGTTTAACTTTGCAACTATGATTAAATTCTACAATTTTGCCACCGTCGTTACAGGTTTAATGGGATGGCATATGTAAGACTAATTCATGCAGTAGCCAAACTGCCACCTCAACATCAACAAGTTTATCCCATCCACAATCACGAATGCAAGCATTTATAGGTTTTTGAGGGTGTGCCTGATTGAAAAGTCTCTATAAGATCGCTGCTTTGAGATAGTTGCTGTTTAGAATTGGTTGGCGCGTCAAAGAACAAGTTTCATCGTAACTTTTAACTGGTAGACGTATTTAATAATTTAAGTATATTCTATGATGTGATGCTGTGCCCAAAATTAAGGCACTTGGAAATAGGCATATGGGTCCTTTACCAAAGTATGACGTAGCGTTTTTAAACCGGAAGTCAAACTGCTTGCGTTTTTGCTAGCTTGAGCCTTAATATTTTTGGTGAAGCAGTACACTTAGAGCGGAAACATGTTTTCTATGTTCAAGTCAATTCCCACGCATATGGTAAGAAATAATTGTGGGCTGACTTTATTTAATGAATGCTTTGATTTAAACAAGCTACTGCTTTCATTTATGTTGATTTATACGGCTAAAGTAAACTTACCTCACGATGCCGTGGTTATAGGATAACAGCTGCTATCTAACGGTTAATCCTGCAAAGCCAAATCACATTTTATAATCTAATATCTTATCACATTACATAGCTATCTTAATTTAAATGTTGCTTATTATGTATTTTTTCTAATAGCAACCCTGACTCTGTATTACACGTTTAAAACGTTCTCTTATGATCAGGAATCCTATCGAATGCAATTCAAATGAACGATGTTTCACTTCCGTCATGCCGTGACTTTTTGCTGTTTCTTTTTGCTGTTAAATTATGACAGGATTACAAGGGCCAGAAGCTGGCAGAACAGATTTTCCAAGGAATCATACTCGTCTCAGCGGTAAGCCATCATGACAGATATGACCGCGAAACGTGGCACTTTAGTTGCATTCCGTTTATACCCTTTCAGACTGCTTCATTGGTTGCGTTTTGTTTTTGCAGGTGATTGGATTCGTATACGGTCTAATCATTGAGCAGTTTGGTTGGACTGTGTATATAGTATTGGCTGGTTTCGCAGTGTCTTGTGTGGTAAGTTTCTTGTTTTTGTTCTTGTATGTGGTAACTTGTACAACTGACTTTTTTCACACCTCCAAATGGAAGCATACTCCTGATTCCAATATTTTCACACAGTACTTGATGCTTTTCTTTGTAGCTCACGCTTAATGCTATCTCTGTCCTTTTCCTTCAGTTGACCCTCCCGCCCTGGCCTATGTACAGGAGGAATCCTCTGTCTTGGCAGCCAGCTGTGCCAGAGAGCAGTGGGGAATTGAACCAAAAGCCTCAGGAAAGCCTCAAGAAGAAGAAGCATAAATAAATCAATAACTATTCTCTCTCTGGCTGTAAAAGAAGTTTCTTTCACAGTTCTAACGATGTTATACATGCTTTATGCACCCATCTATGCAGCCATTCATCTTTCTGCGCAAATCAAACATCACGTTGGAAACAGCTTCAGGACTAGGAAACCCAAACATCCCTCCCTCCAGCACCTCCGTATTTAATATTGTCTCTCAAAAAGTGCAGACATTTGGTGAAAAAATATATGCAGGATTTATTGGAAATTATTCAAATGTTAATATCTACATTACATCTAGTTTACATTATTTGTGGAGGAGAAAATAAAGTACAGCAGCAGAGGTTAGAAGTAAAATCTTGACAGACAAAAGTTAGACCACTTTAACATTCTGACTTGCATTATAAATACTTTTGTACTTGTGCTTCTATAGCAAATAAACATTAAAAACACTTTAAACTTGACCAAACTATTTGCATAGACACCCTTGACTTTATAAAACTAATTCCTCATTCTGTGTTCATACATGAGATATTTAAAAAACAAAACAATAATTTACATAACTGCCTCTTCACGTATCAATTTCATGGCTGAGCAGTGAAGAATATGTAATCCCAATAATGTCAAACATGCCAAGATGTTTGCCTCTGTTGAATCTGACATTTTAAGGAAATGTTCTAATGTGTGCACTTTAAACTTTGAGGGCAATGTCTTCAAAAAACTTGAGCTGCCTCACCATCACAGCATAGGTTTGGTACTTATCTCCCATCTGGTCACGAAGGCACAGCTGAAAAAAAGGGGGGGGAAAGGCTTCTCATCACTTTGGTTCCTTTTTTTTTCTTAAATAAGCTAAACACATGTCAGACTACAAGTGGAAAACCAACGTCTGAGTGTTTGACTCACTTCTCTTTTGGTCTCATCTTCTTCCTCCATGATTTCGAGCACTTTGTCCAACAGCTTGACACCCAGCCCTTTGACCACATCTGTTCGCAGGTGCTCTATAACTCTTTTTATCTTGGCTGGCCCAGATGTTGAGCCTTCTGGGGCAAACAAAGTTGTTTAAAAGGAAGAAAACTCCTGAAGTGACTGACCGATGGGAGTTTAATCTAGTATCTTACCGTTTGGTATTTCACCAAGTGACAGGTTCTCTGCATCCTCTCGAGCTTTCCCATGAAGCATCAGGGTGTCCCTGTACTTCCTGTTCAACTTGAATTCTGGAAGTGTGGCAGTGTCAAATCTGGGTTTTTCTATCTCAGGTCCACAATCTCCAACATCCATCCTCAAAGTCTGAGTCATCATATGTACCAGGTCATGCATGTCACTGGATTCAGTCTTTCTGCTGGGAGAGCAGACGTAGAGTCAATTTACAGAGGCAACGTGCTGGAGCACTAAGTAAATGTTTTCAAAAGGAAAATGTTGCTCACATTCCTGATTATCTATCTCTAGTCCCTTTCATACTGATGGCTGCTGGTGAGCCTCTCAGGTGGATACCCTCACCTTTCCTTGCAGTCTCCCTCTGAGCGCTCTGTGGAACTTGTGGATGAACAGCAATCATCTTCGTCAGACTTTTGCTCCTGCAGCTTATCCTGTAGAAATACAACTAACTTCATGAGGACATATGCCACTGACTTTTTCAAATTAGCCAAGGCTAAATTTGCACCAGGGATTTTATAATTGACCTCCAATGCCAGTACATTCCTAGTCACAAAATGAAGTTTCTCCCTCTTATCTCCATGAAATACATTCTGATGTTGTAATGGGCAGTGTGTCTGTACCTTACTGCTGGACGCTGTGATCGAATAAGAAGCAGATCGAGTAACTGAAACACTCTGGCTCTCAGCTTTGAGGGAAGTGACATCATAAGATGCCCTTCGTGAAGCACCATCACCTGGGAAAAGCAGAAAACCCTCTGTAACTTTACTAAAATATAGAAGGTGTACATTAAGTTGTACAATTAAAAATAATTGGCTTTCACTTGGAAAAAGAGGTCTGTGTCAGTACCTGACTGGCTGACACTCTCTTGGGACTGCCTCAGTCTCCTCCTCTCTCTGGCAGACAGGGGACGGTCCTGAAAATAATACTGACATTCATTTTCTCTGACTGATTTACATAATTTGGATGTAGAGTCAAATCCAACGTGAGTTATTAGAGGAAACAGAATCATAGCACAAAAGTAAAGCTACAATTGCAATCTTCACTGTTTGTACCACAGCCAATGCCCATCAAAATGTGTTTTGGGCAAAATATGTATTCCTGAACTCAAAAGGCTGGGCAGTGACAAAGCACGGTTGAAGAGAGACCACTTTTTCTACCTTTGGGACCTGTGGTGCCAACAGCTCGTCTTTTGAGGACCTAATTGATGTGGAGTCTGTGGTCTCTTTGGCTTTCTTGTTTTCTGTGGCCTTCCTTCTCTTCCTCTTCCCTTCCACCGCAAGACTCTCAACTGGGGGTCGGGGTAAAGGTCTTGAAGCAGCCAGCTGGAAATGGTAAAACAGTGAAAGCACATTGAAATCCTTACATCACATCTGTTCACGTTCTAAAATCTGAGACCTAACATTAGCTCCTCTATCCTTGATTACCTTGTTGTTATCTCCTTTTGTCTGTTTTTTGTGTTTCCCTATGTGTTGCTGTAATGTAAAGGGCTCTGAAAGGCAGTTGGGACTTTGACAAGGAGAGGCCTGATCTTGCTCAGTGGCCACAGAGGAAGCATTCTCCTGAACTGGAATCTAAGCAGACAACGGTTACAGTTTTACCACTGTGGCAAAAGCAACAAACACAAGATAATCTGTCTTAGCTCACTGCTTATGAGATTTGCGATGGAAATGGCATGCAATAAAGTTCCATTTACAGACTGGAGCTGTTAATGCTTACCACTGGATGAGGCTCCAACAGCTTTTCTGTAGTTTCTAGGTTGTCCTTCAGAGACATACATGAACATGAGTGTAAAAAAGAGATACGTGATGACTTCAAAGTAAAGTATTTCTTTTGGCCCTTTGGCCACTTACGTGGATGTCGGAGGTTTGCAGCTGCTGTGTTGGAGGGTGCTTGATGAGGTCCAAGGTGGCATTTTTACTGCCCACGTTCACATCCAAAACCACTCCAATGTTTTCTAAATTCGGGTTCTGGGCATCAGCCTCTCTTAGCAGCTCTATGGTGTCATCCTTATGATCCATATTTAAGATCAGTTTCTCTCCAAATACGGAAAATGTCTCTCCAGGGTTTTGTCTGGCCTGTGGCTGAATGTCTGTTGATCCATTGGGCGATGTCCTCTCTTCTCCTCCCCTGCTGCTTCTACCTGATACATCCTTTTGAATGGGCTTAATAGGAGAAGAAGGGGGTGAGGGATCTGGTTTCCCTTGTCCCTGGCTGCCTTTGTAAGCGCTGTCAGTCACGGTTTCACTGGTTGGTTCTTGGTGTGGCATAACAGAATGGGACCTGTGCCCTTGTCTTTTCATTACATCATCAACCTGCTGCAGGGGGATATCAATATCAATGTTGCTGACGGTTGCCATGGAGGCGATGCTGACTTTGAGAACATCTGGTGAGGATGGTTTGGGTAGTATCTGGGGCTGAGGGAAGTCTGCCAACCCATCATGGCTTTTACACTGTTCTGACTTTTCTTCTTTCTAAGGAAAAGAGAAAATATAAAAGTTGTAAAACTCAATCACACCCACAAAAATATAATGACCCTGAACTGCCTGAAATATCTTCATTTTAGCCCAAGATTTTCTTCCTGGTCTAAAGATGAAACACATTTGCATGTAACAGTGGATTGTTTGCCACAATCTCATATAAACGTCTGGCTAAGAGGTGACCAATTAGAGCAGACTCTGACTCTTTGTCGGGGGACATTTCAGCTAAAGCAGTGTTTTCCAAACTGAAAAATATTACATTTTTAATCAACATTTCAGAATGAAACCTAGATCAATTAGAGTCCCAAAATAAATTCATATGGCTATAATCATTATTTTATTTTGGCATTTTATTTGTAGGAAGGTGTCATCAGATAAGCTTAACTCAAGATAAGATTCATGTAAAAAGTTAATGTAAAAAACTCTTTATGTTAAAGTAAAGTGTAAAAAGGAGTTACTCACTCGTTTCACACGGACAAGATGTTCAGGCTGAGGACTCTCAGGAAGCCTCTCAGGTTTCGGTTCACTCAAAGCCCCAGACAGTGCATTGTTGGTCCTACAATCACCACTGCTGGCCACTGATTTTTTTCTTGACTTGGCTGTTTTTCTGTAGATAAAGAAAATAAATAATCAGCACCAAAACAAATTTTACAGAAGGGCAGCAGAGGAAAAAAACAAAGAGGTCAAATTTTTAAAGGATTCATATTCAGATGCACTTCCAATGGAATATAGAACTTTGTCTTTTTATCAGAAAATTGCTCAAAAAGAGAAGGGATACAACAGCAGTTTGCTGTCAGTAAAACCTACTCTTTGGTGGCCTCAAGAAACATGGCAATTTGTCGCTTTATGTAGGGCTGCCGGAGGATAAGTTTGACGTCAGGCCGGTCCTCTGGTCTCTTACACAGCATGCTCTTGATCAAATCACCGAGCTGGGGATCGTACCGACTTGGCATCTGTGGCAGCTAATTCGAAACACAGGACAATGTGTTATAAAAAAATATCACGCTCAAAAGTAACCTGGGTTGGGTTTTTTTAAGTTTAAATGTGTCTAAAGGCTGAAAACACAACATTGAAAACATGGTGTCTGTATCCGCAAAAAAAAGTTTCTATATTAAACCAACCTTTCCCTCAACAATGCGATACACCAGCGAGTTCATGTCCTTGGCATTAAAGGCATGTTTTAGTGTGGACATCTCATACACACAGCAACCCAGGGCCCATACATCTGACTGGAAACAGGATTAGGTTAATACCAAGTTAACATTTATACATACTTATCACAACAGTTTGTGGCTATAAATCTCAAAGTGCAAGTTCAAATAGAATTTCCTATATACTTGTATATATATGTTTTGATGTGTATCGACATTATATTGCTGTACATGAGCGTTTGTACTAGTTTGAAATAACTAACAGTGTGTTATCTATTACAGGTGATGATGGATTAATAAATATCTATACGGGATCTGAACCGTCAGTCAGAGGGACACTAATGGCAGGAAACCAAACTACCTTGTGGTTGTAGGGTTTATTAGAGAAGAGCTCTGGACTCATGTAATATGGGGTCCCGATGAGTGTGTTGGCCATGTCATTGTGGCTCTCCAATACACGGGCGATGCCCAGGTCTCCAACCTTGATGATGTTGGTTTTCGTCAAGAAAATATTCTGTGTTTTAAGGTCCCGGTGAAGAATGTTCCTCTCGTGCAGATACTGAAAGGCAAAAATGGCAACAGTAATTTCAACCTTCCTATTCTCACGTAAAGAAAACATGTTGGGTTTTATTTGGAGTACTGTATACAGTGTTACAGTAACCACACCTGAAGTGCCATGGCTATTTGGACAAACCACTCCACCACCTGTCTCTCTGGCAGGAGTTCTCCTTTCTGCTGTTTGAGCCTGTGGTATAGGTCACCCCCTTCACAGAAGCCCATCACGATATACAGCTGACAGTCTTGGCCCTCCCAAGACTCCCTGTAAGTGACGATGTTGGGGTGTCTGAGCTGGGACAGCAGCTGCGCCTCCTGCTCCGCAGCACGCCGCTCCCGCCTGGAGGACGTGTTTAAGTTCAGCTTCTTTACAACATACTGAAAAACAGAGGCAAACACACACTTCCGAATAAGAACAAAGTTTCACTCGATGCTAAGTCTAAACGTAGAATGAGTTACAAAAATGTCCAAGGCCGTGGAATTGGCTCACCACGTCTTAGGGGCCATCGCCGAGAAATAACACACATTTATTAATTCCTCTCCGTTTTACTTTGAGAGAAGCCTCGCGTTAGTAAATATCAGGCATTGCCTTCGTCTTTTCAAACAAACCTTGCATTAGACAGCTCCAATTGTTTCACCGCAAACCTCACTAAACACACCACGTAAAGTCCCAGTCCGCTGAGGTTTTAGCTACGCTTTGCTAACTTCTGTTTAGCTAACAGTCACTACAGGGATGAAGTGAGTTTTTTTTTTTAACAATCCTTCTTTTTTGACTATATTGGAATCTATAACACTATTTGTTGCTCACCTGTTTTCGGTCTGTTTTGTTTTTCACCAAGTTAACTTCCCCATAGCTTCCTTTCCCGACGATCCTAATGAAAACGTAATTATTCATCATTACTACTCTCCATGTAGCGACCTAAGGCACTACAACGTTACACGACACTCCAAACAAGAGTTTTGGTGGTATTCTGTCCCATGGTCTAGTAGAAACGGAAAGATAAACATCTGGAAAAAAAAATCTGTGACAAACTTCGAGTCAGCTCAGTGCCACAAAGAGATTTTGAATAGACATGAAACTACAGCGGGCGATAGTTTGTCATCACTAGGCAACTGATAACTCTCTGCTGCTGACGCTGCTGAGGCGGGGCGGAGCAGCGACACGGCGCTGTTTGTGCTACAGCGCCACCCAGCGACTGGAGTGTGACACGGGTAAACTTTAACCTTTTCTCCCCTCAACTTTTCACAGAAATGCCTACAGTGAATTTATTACACATCTCCAAAGAGCAGACACGTACATTTATGATGGAACCACGGTTCTGCAAAACATTCTTACCCCTTTTCTTTGGGACTGCTCCAAATGTGTGATGTTAGTACATCTGCTTTTTTTTACATTGCATTATGACATACAAAAGGCTTACCAGAGTCTTTTCAATGCTGGATATTCATTGTGTGTAGTGTAGAATTAGATTTGCATTTAAAATAATGATGGACAAAAAAGTTGAGGCTGACAGCAGTATTTATCCACAGGCATATATATTTTTTGCTTATATACACAGTGTAATCGGTTGGTACGCCCTTGTACAAAGTTTGAATGGTGCTCCGTTAAAAAGAAACGGTTAGTGTCCTACATTTCTGCTTGTTCTCAGAGTGGTACCTGTCACAACCTCATCCCCAACCCCCTCCAATCCTGTAGTGGCTGTGTTGCCCTGCTTTTCTCTTCTAGGGGATGTAAAGATGATATCTGTGACTCCATTATTGCCAGATGACTGACCCTCCCGCAAATCTGACTTTTCAGTACAGTGCTTACAGGAGATTTAGTGTCATATATGAAACATTTTCTACAAAATGCAGTTTTATTCCTGACATCTGTTACCAAAATGAGGTTTGGAATAATAATGACTCTCCATATGAGTTTACCATGGTTACGTAGTAATAACATGAAAAATAAACTTGGCCGTAAGGGGTTTCATAACATTTGTGGAGCAATGGCGACCGATCATCATCCATCCCACAAAACCTTTGCCCGCCACATTAAATGAAAAACATTAGCTTTTCCCTCGATTGTTTGTGTCCCTTTATATTAACACTTCCTTATAGAATATATCAAATCTAATAAAAAACATACTTTTTGTTTACAAGTCAATGCTGGACATGAAGCTTCTAATGGAAAAGATTAGATGGTTGAAGAGGGCTATTCAATCTATTACTCACACAAAGCTGAATTACATACTCCAGATGGGTTTAACTGGCAAACTGAATGATGACATGTTGTTCTGGGAGACTTCCAAAGATTCTGCTGAGCACAGACCCAGTCCAACTCTCAAAAAGAAACTGCCAGCAATCAAGGCGGTTCTTGGAGAAAACAGGCTTATGATTCATCTCTACGTTCTCCAAGAATGTCCCTGGGAAGGATTCAAACAACATGGACCAGGGCTCTGTAACAGGTTTTTTTTTATCACATTTTCATAGTGGCTATATCTACTTTTTAGTACTGAAAAGATGGATTTCGCCTTAACAATATCTTGTTAAGGATCATAATTACCATATTCTGAATACCAGATCATTGTGTTTGTAGAAAATTATTTTTTATTCTTTAAAAAAGCTAGAACACGAGGGAACACATGTAAAAGAGATGGTGCTATTTCTATTCATAAAATGCACACACTGTCACAAAACATCTGTGCTACAGAGCTGTTTAATTCAGAGATTTTCATCTCTAGCGGTCAAGAAAACAAGTTGGAACGGGAGAGGCCAATCACATGGCCTAACATTTTACAAAATGTTGTACAAGAAGTTCCACAAATGCAACACTTTCACAGATCTGTAATTACAGTGCAAAAACAAAGTCACTGAAACCAGCAAATAGCTGGGCTTGCTCTTATATAATAGCTGAAGAAATTAGGAAGCATCAATAAAAATGAACTTGCTTTCATATCTGTCTAAGGCCACCCCAACAGTCCATGAGAAAATGCCTCAGTACTAAGCCTGCTTATTATAATAGCTTATTCGCTGGGATATTATTGCCTCTGCTGGAGGATACAAGCATTAACTATAAGCCCTGCATGTGTATCAAATGTACAGTATGTCTTAGAAAGCAGACAGTAGAAATGAAGCCAGTCCTAAGTTGGTTTCATTTAATAAAGTCAGGTTAGTTATGTGGTCATCAGTATGATTAATCTATAAATACTGTAAATACTAAAACAGGATATATAATATTGTCAGATCATGTATCCAGTTATAGTTCATCAGTTTTTATGAATGTCTGTTTTGCTCTTAAACAATATTTATGAGTATGCCTGCACATGCTTTAGGGTAATTAGAAATCTGCATGTTGGCTCGTGTGGGGCATTCCAATGAAATGCAATTAAAAAAGACAAATAGAACAAAGAATATCACAAGAGAAATATACTGTGTACCATGTAGAGCAAAAGTACAGGACAGTTCAAGTAAAGGGCTTTTGTTAACATCACCTTCGTACTCATATAATGCTGGGCTGTGCTTGGTTCCCCCTTTACAACCTCACCTCCAAAATCTGAAAAACGGTAAAAGTGCTTTGGCAACAATTCAAGTCTTTCATTTTTGTTTTGTTCTTAAAACCACACATACAGAGAGTAAAAGAACTAGCCTGTGATAAGCTGCAATGTGTTGCTGACATTTTACATCCTGACAAAAGTGTTGGTGCTTGTTACATTTAACTGTTCACTAGGCACTGAAAATAAGACAAATGGCCACCTTTATTGCTCTTAGCAGTGCAGTACTACATTCTGAATTTTCAGTAGGATCATGTATTTCTGCTTGAGGCAACCACAATTTCTCCAATGAATCCAAAACTTGCCACCAATAATTCGCATTTATAAAAAACCTTTCATACCAAATATAGGAAAAAGAAAATTTAGGAAACAAACACATTTGCCAATATATCTGAAGGTACATTTTACTTCTAATATTATCCAATTGGTGTTTTTTTACTCACAATGTGTAAAGGTATTAATGTTTTAATTTAATCGTGTCACAACAGTGGAATAAAATGTATAGAAAAATTACATTTGCAGTAATCTGAAATTAACAGCAATTAAAATTAAATCCCTACGACAGCCATTGGTAGGTGTTGTGTTTTTTATTCCTCTGAAAGACAGCCACTCTTTTGCTGATAGAATTGTCTACATATATTTTCAAGACATAAAGTTGACTTGACTTTGATTGTGGATCTGTTTGGTTATAGAAAATATGAATTTTCCTAAAAACTAGCATTTTGTACCTCAGCAGTTGCAACTTTCTTTGTACTAAAATTTTTATTTCTTTTGATAACCTTCATATTTTGAATTGATTTGATTGTTAATTTCATCCGGTCCAAGTTGACTCAAGAGAAAGGCATTTAACATACAAAATGATAAAGAAAAATGAGGAATCTGGTTCATTAGTATAAAAATATTTTAGTTGTAAAATCTGAGCTAGGTTTTCATATGTTTGAGTTTGTATCATTACCAAATTGTTTGTTAAAATCTAAAATGACATTCTTTTCCACTTTCCCCACTTCCTGCACAGCTTCATAGAGTCTCTGGTAAAAACAGAGCCACTGAAATGAAACTGACTGTAGTTTGAGTTAGAAAGGCAACCCTCTTTTTAAAAAAACATGTCCACTCCTGCTTAATTTTAGTATCTGGAGAAAGAAGTCAGATGCATTTTTAAATGGCCCTCTACCCGTGACAGGACTGCTTTTGGCAAGAAAAACAGTGAAAAGAAAAACAAAAATCAAATTATTTTCCTGTGTTATTTAGCATTTTTCTGCAACCAAAAACTGTGTGATAGCTCTGCATATCCAGGTTATATTATATGTTTGGTGTCTGCGGTGCAAAGGCCAACTCTTCTCAGGTCAGGAAGGAAAAACAGAGCCCACATTCACATTCAGTGACCCTTACAGAACTTTCGGTGACAGTGACAACTAAATCTCTCCGGGGAGCAAAGAGGCTGTCCTCTGTTCCACAGCAGATGTGTTTCCCCTCCCAGTTGTGGGAGCGTTAACTAGTTCAAGGAAGCAAAGTAAGAAGTCACCCTGCTGTTGTCCTCCAGCTACCAGGGGACACTGAGAGGTGAGAAGCAGATGTTAATCAGCAAGAGGGACCAACAGGCTTGCCCAGGCATCGTCGAAACCCTAGAGTTACTCTAAGAGGTCCTATGAGGAGACATAAACAAGATAGTTAACTTTGCAGATTTACAGAACAAGTTATTATGACAAAAATCAGTTGATCCTGCATCACACACCTGATCTGAATCTTCATTAAACTGTGCTTTTTCTGTCTCCATGTATTGAGTGTCGACATCATCCACTCCTTCTATTTTGTTGGCCTCCACGTGCTCCCTCATCACAGAGTACCGGTGCACGAGAAACCTAAGAGAAGAGTGTAGGAAAGGCCAGAGAGATGCAGATAGCGTCATGAGGTGTGTGTGTGTGTGTGTTTGTGTGGGACTCACCGTCCACCGCAGACATATTTCTTGACCAGCCAGACGCCCGCCACCGCACTGGTCAGGAGGAAGGCTATGACTACCATCACTATGACAGCAGTGTTTGGTGAACCGTTTTCAGTCTTTTTCCAGAGACAGACAGAGTGAAAAAAATTAAAATGAGATTTTTTTTTCAGGTGCACGCACAAACACACATACACACACCCCCAGGAGCTATTTTGATGCGAAAAAAACCCCCAAAGAAGTCTAACATTAAAGTTAAAATAATCCAATTAATCTTGGAAACTTTAAGGTGGAAAAATGATCATAAAAGCAAAATGTGTCTTTATGCAATACAGTAAGCTGCTCTTTTCGAAAAAATACAGCACTACGCTTCTCCACTAAGACATTTGAGAGGGATCTACATTCCTGCTGCCTATTTACTATACTAACACAATTCCTGTTTTCATCTCTTTCATCACACCATCTTGATGCATCACTTTCTGCAACAGAGTTCATTACTATCGGTAAGCTCTGCCCATCATGCATCTATATCTAAATCCATCCACCAAGTGCAATTATTTGCCTGGCTGCTTTGTGAGTGTGAGCAGAACCAACCAAAGAATTCCGATGCAGGGCGTTGCTGGTGCACAACTTCTTCAAGTCGGTCTCCTTCCTGGCTGGCTGAAAACCTCCTTCACACTGGTTCCCGGGAATCTTTCGATAGCTTTAATGTGAGAAAACGCATAAATCAATGTTCCATTCACTTTTCAGGCAGCAGGGGGGATTTCAGCTGCTAAGTATGTCTTTATCTCTTAAGAAAAAAAAACCTAGAGATGGAGCTATGATGATCTTTTAGGACAATGACCAATTTGTTGAACGCGATAGTAGGGTTACTAAGATTTATCATAGTTAGGAAGTTCCTTGGTAAAAATACCAAAATTTCTTACCCACTGGTTTGTAACAGTTCAGTGGTCCCATTCAAACAAAACTCCAGGGCACGGCCCTTTATCTCCTCCTGCAGCACACACTCAGAGCTGTTCTCTGGCCGAAAATACCCAAAGTCACTGTAAGAGAAAGCGTGTCAGCTGAATGACACTGCACTGTTTTATATATATATGTAAAATGTTTGGGAACCTGAAGGTACTATTTGATCATTTTAAACTGTACAGAGGTAAAAAAGAACAAGATGGCTGAAGAGGTGGACGTTTTTTAAATGATAATAATGCATACAGATACGGGAGAGATGAAAAATAAGAGCTTATCTGGTTCTCATAGAAAAATCATAAACACATCTTCAGGATAAATAATTGATTTGTGCAGGACGGCTAAAAAAAGGCAGAAGGACATACCAGTAATAGTCAGCCACCGTACATGTACAGGGGGACAGCTTCTTGGTGACAGCATAGTCCCTCCCATTCCAGCAGACGGAATCCTTCCGTGGGCGTAAGAAGGTCTCTTTGTATCCCAGCACACAACCATCACTGGATCCGCTGGGGTCTGCAGAGTGAGCCAGCCACTCCACGTAGTCCCCATCATCGCCTGCACAAACAGCCGGTCTCCAATAAGAGCAGATCAGCACCAGCGGGCCAGACGTCCCCCGCCTTCTCCCGCATACTCACAGACTCTGCTCAGGAGCTTCCTGAAGTCGATGGTGATCACCACCCATTTACTGAAGTCGTTCCTGTAGCCCCACAGGCTCACGTTCATGGAGCGAGAGCCAGGCTCGCTG
The DNA here is from genome assembly GCA_013363375.1 of Menidia beryllina. Lineage (NCBI taxonomy): Eukaryota > Metazoa > Chordata > Actinopteri > Atheriniformes > Atherinopsidae > Menidia > Menidia beryllina. Next base: position 6,216,654 of record JABUIW010000205.1, read on the forward strand.
TCCATGCCGCTGAAGTGAAGCGGGTCACTGGTGAAGTTGTACGTATGCCAGCATTGCCCCTCATCAGAGGAGAACCTGGAACAATTATGAGACGAAATTAAAAAAAGGTCAATTTCTAAATGAAACATATAACACACAAAAAAAACAAGATTCGCAGCTCTGACTTTATCTGGTTAACAGGTGAGTTTGTGTGCTCCACTGCAACCAGAAGGCCCCCAGAATCCAGGATGGCATAGTGATGGGGGCCCCTGAGGGCCCGCAGCCATGTGTAGCCCCCATCATCAGACACATACACATCAGGGAGGAGAGCAGACTCTGCGTCTCCAACACTGCCTGGAGGGAGGGAGGCAAATCCTGTCAACAAACATTCAGCAAAATGTTTGGGGTGAAAGATCGTTGTGTTTAGAGTGTTTTACCGTGAGCCAGGATGAGTCCCACCGCAGTGGACTGTGAGAGGGGCAGCATGGGGACGTTCATCCTCACGCTGGTGCTATAGGAGGCGTGGATGTGAAATCTGCACTGTAACGACAGCAGTGGTGCTGCTAAGCATGTGCCAACAGAAGTTTAAAGAAAAAAGATTTGCATGATCCGCAGAGATCTAAAGAAAATTCACAATAAAAAAAAAAGGAAGATATCCCAGAAATATCAGCAATGGTGTGTCTCACTCTGTTAGGTCTGTTGGTGGAGGTGTCCGTGTCACACTGGCTGTTCTGTGGTCGGCGGAGCGCCTGCCAGTTAGCCCCCTGGTCGTATGTGATCACAGTCTCAACGGCTCCATCTGAGAAAAAAGCGCAACGTTACTGCTGTGAAGATCACAAAAGACCCTGAAAGGTTGTCAGAAAATGGCGCAGCAGTTCGTGCAGATATATGCCAGGACCATTTCACCAACATTTTACCAATACTGTCAAAACTATTCAAGAATTTCAAACTGCCCCAAGTGAAGCTTTACTTTTACTTGCAGCTTCCGAATTTAAATAACATCCTGTGCCTGAAATAAAAAATATATTCAAATTGTGACATGTAACTTGCAAAGAAGCTGATGAAGAAGGTGGGCTAGTTTTGTCTGACGAGCAGGACTGTCCTGTGTTGCATTTGCAGGTAAAAAACATCTGAACCCACCCTCTGAGAGGACGCTGGTCATGTAGACGCCTCTGAGTGAAGCGATGACGGTGAAGTCTGTGTCGCTCCCTGTGGTCGTGTAGAGATGGCGCTCCAGAGACTTGGAGAACACAGTCCCTCTATCGTCTGACACATAGATGGTTCCAGCACCGGAATCTGCTCCACGCCGTACCAACAAAGACACACACACACACACGTGTGAATGCTAACTGATTCCACAGGACATCAGTCCGATTCCATTATCTTTTCTATTTTTTGAAATGACAGCTCCTGGAGGATGTTTTTAATCTCATACGATCAACTCAGCTGTCGACCATCAGCACAATTAGAAAATAACCAACACTGTCCACATGTTAGGGTTACTACTACTGACCTCCGGGGTCATCCACGTGCATGAAGATCATGTCCTGATTGGCTGCGAGGATGGAGTAAAACTGCTGCTGGTTGACTGTAGGGAGCTGGGCTATGTTCCACTGCTCACCCCCGTCCACTGAGACATGGATCATACGCTCCGTGCCCTGACACACACACACATAAACATCTGCATGCATGACTTTTATCTACATCAGTACAGATTGGAACAAATCACAGAAAGATACATTTAATTAAAAAGTACTGGAGTATTGGAATACGAACTCTAGCACTCTAGTAGGTTGCAAAAACAAATCTGTGGGAAAATGACTCCACCTCTCATTTGACTCATGGACTCTGTAAACAATTGGTGGATTGTGGATTAATATTTTAATCTGACCAAGCACAATACAAAAAATTGAGGGACCTGTCGTCCTATTTAGAGTAAAACAGACAGAAAAGCAGCAGGGTATGCATTGGGGAGGGTTTTTTCTATGACTGACAAGGTGCTGTTCAATGGTAGAGGGCTGCTGTGGTCCCCAAACAGATGATCCACCATCACCTCTGACCTCTGCTTTCAAAAGACCGAAAACATCTAACAGCTAAAAAACAAAGCCTGAGGCATGAAAATGTATCTGAACACAGTAACAGGTCAATTCTATCTCTTTTGTGGGATTACTTGTGTTTGTACTTTCCTATTCCAGGGGAGCAAAAGCTAATTTAAAAGCCAATTTTTCTAAATTCCTAAATAAATTCTTGAAGACTAAATGAACAAATGAAACAGCTGAAATTTGTTTGTAGTATGTTTTGAACTTCAATTCATCTGGAAAACTGCTCGGCTCCGTCTGCTTCAGATGGTTGGTGTACAGGAATCTTCCTCAGATCATTCCACAGATTTACAGTCGGATTGAGGTCTGCGCTTCACCAAGCCATCCCAAAACATTTAAGTTTGTTCCCTTAAATCAAAGTATTGTCTTAGTTAGGGTCGCTGCTTGGCCGAACCCAAGGAGTTTCTTTTATCTAAAGCCGCACACTATTTCAATGGACTACTTTCCCAGGATAAGGACAACCCCACAACATGATGCCTATGTCACCATGCGTCCACCAAGAATGTTTTCACATGGTTTAAACATTCCATTTTTTCTCCTCTCAGATTAGAATGCACAGGTTGAAGCAGGGAAACCTGTAGGACAGCAGCCCTCAAGGCCCAGATGTGACCCAATCTGTCTTAAAGGAAGATAGAACTTTCTTTCGTATGCATTTCAAAAAGCTTTGATTAAAAAAATCAATAAGCTATTTTACACTGACTGACACAATCAGACCAATTCATGCAACATTCAGTTCCTAAGCCTTGACACCTGTCATATGTTCCCACTTATGCCGTATAACACAGAGCTAAAGACGGCTTATTAACAACAGACTTTTTTTCTGCATGTTTTTAATCAAGAAGCAGGTGTTTGTGATTATGAATGAAGTGACCCACTAAGTTTTCCCCTTCTTACAATAAACAGAGAGGAAACGGACAACAAAGTCATTAAAGATGTATCTTATAAACAAAAGAAGTCACAAAACCATAAACAGGAAGAGAAGGCTGGATGGATTCAGACACACATGGCAGAGACACCCACACAGAGGAGAGTAAAAGGCGAGCACCACACACATACCGTGCCTGTCATGATGGAGGCAAAGACAAATTTTCCCCCCAGAACAAAGGAGTAGACCCTGGTAGCGATGGTCTTAAAACTCCTGCCGTAGTCAAGGGTCTTCTTTAATTCTAACATTCCTTTGTCGCCTGAAAGGGAAAAGGTAACGTCTATACTGACTGTGATCAATGTGAATTATGTTTGATTGGGTTTTTCTAACTTACTGCAGGAGCCGTTGTTGTTGGTTGTAAAGTAGATGCTGTTCTTTGGGCCCCTGGAAGACAAATCCATAAAAAAAATGAATCAGAGGAAGGTAAATATCTCAACACTCACATTTTTTAACCATCTGAAAGTTGTCTGAAAGTCGGCGTGTCAGCGAGGCGCACATTAACCCGGGCCTGCACTCCAAGCTCGCCCTGGTTTTGTTAGCTGCCAGATGGGGAGACGGTTTTCACACCGCTCACACGGTTTCTGCTAATTGAAGAGCTGCGGGCTGAGTGGTGATTCAGCGAGTTCAGCTCTGTGCAGTTAGCTCAGTCTGAGGCTGAAACGGCTGCTGTGGTCACTCAGACGCACAACGTTACGGGCCCACAACCTTGTGTGAACTCCGAGTCGGGAGAATGAAATGAAGCGTGGGCAGCAGAGCAGCTGGAACAACAACGGCGCACACGCAAGACACAAATTCCTTTCTCGGCAAAATAAAAGATGAATATGTGGACTGTGTGAAAACGTGGAGGAAGTGATGGCCGGCGCACACTGCTCCAATCACACACGCACAAACGGCATGATTCCTCTGAAGCAACCCCCTCGTTTCACAGCCAAACACCGTCTGTTTCACCATCCAGGACAGACATATTTTCTTAGGGGTTTACATGGAGTTGCAATATAAGTTCTTTATAATGGTCAGAAAAATGATTTAACATCAAGAGCCAATTTTGAATTTTTGTTCTATCCGTTTCTACTTTTCATGCTTTTTAAACTCATTTTGTGGTCAAATGCATGTGTTGATTCAAAATGGTCTTAAATAAGGAAACATTCAGTAACTCAAGTTACTCCTCTAGCTTTTGGGAGCACCTGAGCAGCTGCTTGCAGCTCCTGTCTTTCTGACGGTGTCTCTTCTAGGTAAACCACCATTAAAGGTGAACACAATTGTAACATTAAAATCTGCAAACGTAAATTTTTCCATTTTTTCTTGATAGAAAGCATTTACTATCAGTGAAGATAACGAAACAGTTTTTACAGAGAGCTTTGCTCTCACACAGTTCTTGTGGAACGTTTACAGTCATCCAGGAAGACCAGGCCAGCATGAACATGAACTTTATCTATCACTTCATTATGGACTCTTCTTTCTTTGAAGCCGCTTCAAAATTCTTGCGACAGCTTTATTTATATGGAAGAAGACAGTTAATTTGCAGTTCCTCCATATTTACAATTAAATATAAGATGTGACTGCTGGTGGAGGGGAAATTCTCACCATCTGACCAAACACACACTGTCATAGATCTTTCTCCAGGTGGCGCCAAAGTCCTCAGACAGCCAGAGCTCCAACTGGAAAGAATAAGTCTGAAGTCATTCAAACATTCTTTGAGCTGACAATTCCAACGTCTATACTGATGCCAAAGATGCTAAGAATTGTGGGCAAGTCAACATTTCTGCCTATCTTACCATGACACTGAGCGTCAGGAGGGTGTTGCTGTCCCCAGGGTTGTACAGCATCTGAATGAGGGGCTCGAACGGCAGGTCGGTTGGTACAAAGGTCAGGCCAAAGTCCTGGGAGCGAAACAGTTGAAATCCTCCAATTTCTGACACGTCGCCTGTCAGGATCACCTGAACTCAAACACACACACACACACACGTCCCACACAGCATTTTCAGAATTTCCATTTTCTGACTATTTTTTTTTGGGGGGGGAGGGTCATCTGTGAGTGCATCTTATTCCACATTCGCACAAGAAAAAATTAGCAGAAGATGGCAACAATGCGGGGAACCTGCTGACTGGCAGCAGAGCGGGATGAGGCTCACCTTCCCAGAGTGGTCCGGACTGATGGCTATGCCGAACTCTGTCTGGATGAAGGTGTGGTTTATCAGATGGGTCACGTCTTTGAACGTCTTCCCGTAGTCTTCACTGACACACGGAGAAAGCGGGAAGTTAGACCCTGATAAACCCTAAGACCCCCTCACCGATCCCTCCCATCCCCGCGGGCGTCCTCACCTCCTGTAGAGGTTGGACTGGCCGAAGCGCATCATGAAGAGCGGCACCTGGAAGGTCGTCAGCACCAGGAGAACCTGCGAGGAAAGACGGCATGAGTCCCGCCGCCCCACCCTTTGGGTGCGCGCTCTTTCCATCGGGGACGCGAACACACTCACCCCTGATCTATCTCCCACCCAGGCCAGCGACAGGGAGCCCATCGTTCGCACTTTGAACGTGAACTGAGGAGAAGAAAGTAATGAGAAGTCAAAGTCATTTGAGAAATGTTAGAAACCAATCAGTGATTAATTATAATAACAAAAGAAAAAAAAAGCTCCAATCATGAATGTGAGCTGACACAGGGCCATTTAAAAACTACTTGGTTCGGTCTCAAACTAAAGTGTACATATGCTTCCTCTGGAGTGTGTGTGTTTCTGCTGTTTCCTGCACACTGGGCATGGAAATAGAGAGGACAGAATGTCTATACTGTCCAAAGTAACTCAGCCATTTGGATGCACTCTGCATGTGTGACCTACATTCCTGTCTAAATCACAGAGCTGAGGCCAGACAACAGGACAACAGTTGAACACACACCTAGCATAAATTAGAAGTGACTGCATTCAAACCTTATCAAAAAGCAGACCTCAAAGAAGTGAGGGCTCAAATTGTCACCCTACGTTTCACCTTCTGATGGATCCAAAAAGTACTTAAGGAGAGATAGAAGTGTAGGCAAGGTGTGTGAAGAGTTTCAACTCTGAACGCGCTGTGACACTCAGCCACATCCCACCTCGTTTTGAACCTAAAGGAAGGCTTCTGCCGCTCCTCTCTTCAGCTGGAGGGGCTGAGATGTTTACAAGGTGAGCAGAGCTCTGCAGAGTCCAGCTCTATAAAGCAACGGAAGATTGCAAGGTCTGCTGTCTGCCTGCTGGCTGGAATCTCCTTGTAAACAAGTCCGGTGAAAACCGGCCTGTTCCCTGCCGTCCCACTCAGTGAACACGACTTTCCATGCCCCCTGCATTAATCCCTCCTCGCTCTTCGCCCGAGTCCAACTGTTTTCTTTTCCTATTTTGATCACCAAACTGTTTTTCAACTTTTCTGCTTGTCCCCTGCACTCATCTGAACAAGCTGTTGAGCGGTATTTTTCATCCCTCACCCCATTATGCCCGTCTTAATCTGTCCAGAGAAACAGGCTCGTAACTCTCAGCCCATTCAGCCCTCATCTATTTTCCTTTTCATTCCAACTTCCTAAAAAATAAAAAAACACTACTTTTCCAGTAGCTCAATGAACCTGACATCGATGGATGATACAAAAGACAGTCAGGAGTATTAATAAATAAAGCTAACCTACTGTCAGTCAAGGTGTTTCCTGAAAGCTGCAAAAATCCACTTCGGTTTGATTCAAACTGTGAATCAAAGAGGAAGTAACCATGTTTAACAAGTACGTTGGTGGTGCAGCATCACCCAGAAATGCTGCAGCCAGGCCTTTTCAATCAGGATAAGTTATGTGTTAGGTTAAAAAAATTTTAAATTCCTGTTTGTTGTCTTTTACAGCTACAAAACGATAAGCTGACCCAGGACAGGCAGCTGGAGAGGGCACAGTGAAGGAATAGTGACCACACAAAGAGCACAAAAGGACTCACATGGACCCACATCTTATGTCAGTAAGACGCAAATAACCAAAATGCAGCTGGACAAATGTCTGAGCGGTGATTACACAACAGGCTACCGTCCCTGTGTCGGAGAGAAACGTCATCTTTTTTCTTAGAATGTGCAAAGGGAGATGTGCTTATATTTAGCAAATGTTGACTCTCCTCAAAGCTGAGGTGGGGGGTGACAGAGAGCTGGGTAATGTGCTGGTGAGCTAACAGAATCTGGAGATAAGTGCCAGACTCAGTTGGCCGCGGCCCCTCAGACCAGACATGACCTCATGCTGTGTCACGTGCTGAGTTTAGGGGCCCAGATCAGCCTTGAGGAGTTGTCTCCGGTCTCCCTCTGCAGCTCAACGTCTGAAAACGGCCTCTCAAGGTGCGCCGGCGCTTCCGACTTTGCCAGGGACAATGCGGCCGGCAGCAGCATGCCAACACACACGCACGCATGTGTCCGCGGACTCCCAAGCAGCTCGTGTTTTGGAGCACACCCGCCGACTGTGGATGACGTCCTCTCGGAGGGGTCAACACAATGAGCCCCTTATTCCCGCTGCTGCGAGGTTTAACCTTCTGCTTTGGCCATGTTGACGCACGCAAAACTTCAGATGAAGAGGTCTGAAGCTCTGATCAAAGACTTGTGAAAGCGCCATGTTGACTGAGCATTCCTGACCGGGCAGTGTTGTATGCTGGCTTTTATTAATGTCCTAATGGATTTGAATTCAAGCCGAGCAGAAAAAGAGAGGGTGGGGACAGAAAGTGTGGAGCAGAAATGGACATGTTAGCTGGATCATAACGCATATTCAAATGCTAAACTTTATGCAAAACTACAAATCAATCCATTACAAAAGGGACTGGACTTTTGAGTGACTTTACTAAAAGCCTTCATGATTTAGCAGATTCCTGGACGTTAACATTTTTAGGATATGTTTTGACATCTAATTTGACTTAATTATTTCCAATGTGCTTATATCTGGTCAGAAAGCTCAGATCTGTTGGTCAGTTGATTACAAACAAATCACATGCAGTCTGACATGAATCTATATGATAATATTATCTCACAGCATTCAGCAGGAAACAAAGGGATGGTGTCTGCTCTGACTCCTCCACCGTTCCCCACAGTCTCAGGAGGTGGTGCTGCTGCTGCTGAGCGGAGCAGTATTCTTTAGGCTTAAGTTGCAGCTAGTTGGTCAAAAACTTAGTTCCGACACGGGCTGCGGCCTCAAAAGTGGAAGAGTGGCAGAAGAAAACAGACGTGCACTAAAGGACCCCTACGACTGACCTTCTTTTCATGACTGAGTCCTCGATTAGAGGACATGAAATGGAGGGTATGACACTCTTTTCTAGAACATTTCCTCAGCGGTGTCACGCACTCAGGATCCCTCTTTAACAACTAGGAGTAGACTGTGCCACATGGCTACTCCTGTTGCTATACAGGATGTTTGTCTGCCATTCTCAGTGGACGTCTGTCCATGTGCATCAACAAAGCAGTTTCCATGTCCCTCTTGCTCTCTGTCTCTCTCTCTCACACACACACACACACTCTGCTGCTTCTCATGGTTCTCCAGCAGCTGGCTGTGACCCAGCTATCCTTTACCATGAAAAAACAGCTTGTTTTTTTCCCTCTCCCTTCTTTTGACCAAAGGGGATAGAGGACAGGATGGAGCCTGAAAAAAAAAAGAAACTAAAAAAAGGAGGGGAAAAAGAGACAACAAGCCAGTTTGTAAACCTGTCAGAGTCAACGAAATGAGTCTCTCTCTCACAAATAATCCGGACGGCCTGGGCTGCCTGACTGAGTGAACACTGCTCAGTCTATCAGGGCCCAGAGTGCCCGGGAAGCTTAGCCCGGAGGAGGAGGAGGGGATCTGCTTATTTACACAGGCATCTGGATAGCAGGGAGAACACACAACAGGTTTAAATTCCTCCCGTGATGCGTCTGATCTCGCCCCGCCGCTCTGACAAAGCTCTGCTCAGACGCTGGGCCGCTGTCAGATCGGGCTCCACGGAGGAACGAGGGGAATGTTAGTGACGGCTACAAAGGCCCAGGGGAGCCTGGGAGGAGCCTCTAAAAACCAAGCTCCAACACTTTCATGCTCGAAAACTAGCCCAGGTGTCGGAGCCACATCTGGCTCGCAACAGGGAGGCCGTCCGGCGGAGCGTCAGGCGGAGCTGTTGTTGTCGGACATTCCGCTGGACGTCAGGCTCACTGTTGGGCGCAGCAAGGGCTGGATTTTCTGCTCTCTTAAAGGAGAGGGTCAACACTTTAAACCTCTGTGCTGTTTCATCTCCATCCGAGGTACAAACCCCCAGAAGAACCTCAAAGAATGGCATTCTCCATTCACTCTGCATCATCAGTCAATCAGAGCATGACAACCCGGGGTCAGCAGGGATAATAGACGTGACCTGCACCCGCGCCCTACATTTACCCCCATCAATTAAACAAACACTGACGGACGGTCAGAAAACGCATCAATCTGGATGTTGACTGCTTGACTATTTTGCCTGAGGGTTTGGTTTTTAGCACAGAACGGCTAGCTGTACCACCTACTAGGTTTTTGTTTGTTCGTTAAGTGTGCAGAGGCACTCGGGATTCAACTTGCCAAAATGATGCCTGAGAAATAACAGAGCAGGAGGATTTGAAACATCACTTCCCCACATAAAGACTGGATGTCGGCAGGTTTTGCAGCACTGTTCAGATTCATTATTCAAAAAGCAAATGTATTCATTACAGGTTAAAAAAAAGAGTTCACTGATTAACCAGGAATCTAACCAAATAATTCATAGAGCAAATCCTTGGAAAAGACATCTAAAAAAGTCTCCCTGTTTGCTGAAGATTCTGTTTTTAAAAATCTAATAAGCACTTCCTTTTCAACCAGTGTTACAGCAATGATTTTCTTTTATTCTATTTACTGTTAAAACGTTTGGAGAAAAAAAACATTTAAAGACTGCCTGAAAGTGTAGATATGTGATGTAGCTAGCATGAACCCACATTTTGAGCCACCTGAATTCTTCTTCGGGCTTTTATGGCAGATGTTCTGCTTTCCTGCCTCTCTACCTTTGTTTCAAATCACCTTTCGAACCTCCTGATATGAAACACGACCCACATCCAGAAGTGTGGAAAGCTGTTCGACATGACTCAACTTAAAACATCTGCAACAACTAAAAAAGTTTTTTCCCAGAGTCGCCAGCTGTTTTAGCTCTTGGTGCTGAAGGGGGGGGGGTGGGGGGCAGGTCTTGACTTAAAACCGTTTACCCCCAAAACGGTTAAGAAGCGACCCGCCTTTCTGCTCGCTCGCGTGGATAGGAAACAAGAGGAGTAGAGGCTGCTTACTGTGCTGGTGTTGTTCTGCAGGGCTGACTGCAGTCCGGCCAGAGCCGTGCACGTCTGTTCATTCACTCCCCGCGGCTCCGTCTTCTCTAAACTATACCGCTCCTCATCACCAGCAAACTCCCGGTGCAGCCTCCTCAAACGGGAGAAGCTCAGTCCCTCCAGGGGCTGCCGGCCCAGCGAGGACGAAAACAACCCGACAAACGACCCGAGCGCCAAAACGCAAGCCACGAAGACCATGGTGGGGGGCAACTTGCACAACTCGGGACGCTGCGAGAAACTCCACTGTCCCTCCTGTAGACTCTACATGCCCCCCTCATCACCAGAAGCATCCTCGATAACGGCCCATCCACCGTAGCACGGGATTGGCCAGGACTAGAATAACCTGCAATCTTATTGGACGACGGGACTTGCCCTCAACTGAATTTATTTCAGTCACATCGCCCCCTGGCGGAAAGCCCGCGCAAAGACCAGCTGAGGCGTAATTAAAGTAGGGTTTATTCTCCAAGGAGCCGTGGAAAGCCGGAAGAGCTGCCTTCCACAGCGGGATGGGTTTACTGTTCGACTGTGAAAAAGTACTGCTTAATTATCTGAGTTTAAAAAACTTGCATTCATTCCCATAAATCAACGGCTTTCTAAAACATGGCAGGGTTGTGAGTTTGTTAAAAACACGAAAATGTAGTATTTTAATCTTTGTGCACATGTTTTTTTCCCATTTATGTTTTGCAACCATTGCAGATTTCAGCATTCCATCTTAAAAGGGGAATGCTTGTTCTCATGTTCTAGTTCTAAAGAGTCCAATAAAAATGGTTTATGCGTGCCAACAGTTACATCTACAGTCATGGAATGACTTCATCTTCTAGGCGTTACTAACCTGCAGGATAGAACAGCTTAGTGTGAACTGCAGTGGACTAAAATGGTCTCTCTAAAAACATGTTTGTTTTTTCAGGTTAAAGCAGCTGAATGTAGATTCAAATAGTCTCCAAACACCCGTGTGTCCTATTGTAAAATATTTGACACAGAGGGACACAAAAAAAACACAGGCCGTCACTTTCTGAATATAACAGTTTAATTGTGGTACTGATCCGTAACAAAAAAAGTCCCCCAACACCCCCCATCGTTATTCCTGCCGCTCAGTTATACACTCCTAAACAGAGATGCACACACACTGAGAGACAAGAGGCAAATTACCACTTTGTAAATAGAAACCTCCAAAAAATTGTGATTGCAGCAGGTTGTGGGAAAGTTGTGGTTGCGTTTTGACACCAGGCCCGTGTTCTCTAACGCGTCCTCTCTTCAGCCCAGTCTTCAAACCAAGTCTTTTCCACTCTAGATGTCTTTGATTACATCCTCCAGCTCCTCTTTGGAGTACATGTGGAAAGTTTTACCAGGCTCTACTGTTGCCAGCTGCAAAGGGGACACAGACAAACGGCTTCATACTGGCATTCCTGTGCAAATTCAAACCTCTAGAGATGCTATTTTGTCCTCTTCTCCATACAGACATAAAAACAAACACAGACCCAATTTAACATACTGATTTTCACGCACTACTCCGTTCTTCCAGGGTCCACACAGTGTGGTAATACAGTTGAAAAGTCAACAATGAACAAACCTCAATGTTGGTGGCGTTGAGCTTCTCCTCCATCACTTGCTTCAGAATGGTGAGAGATGATTTGATGGCGTCTTTTAATGTCATTGACTGTTGGTTAAGAAGGCAAAGGAAAAAACAGCTCACTATACAGGCAGGAAAGAATTCAAACTTTTTCATGAAAGAAGCTGAAGCCATCTTATTTAATTTCTTGTTATGACATATTCAATTTTCTTTGTGAACCAATTTGCTTCATATTTAGCATTACATTAGAGCTCCGTTGTGTAAACATTTAAGCAAAATCATTGGTAAAAATCAGCTTTATGGCTGACTTTCCTTGCATTCCAAAAAAAGTTCAAACCAGTGGACAATCAGGGGGATTGTCCATTTCAGACACGTATGTGACAAGCTTATCCACTTACAGTTTAAGGCCAAGTATCCTGTCATGCAAAACAAATGCTAAAAAAAGAGTCAACTGACAGTTAGCAAAGGACTCGAGCTTTCTTTACACAACACAGCAGTGGATGTCATACGTGTTCTCATGATACTGTCTTGGTGCATGAGTTCCAGCTTGAAAGCCATTTATGAAAAGAACTTTCAAATCTTTTCAGATAAAATAAAAGAATACAACAGAGGTTGAAAGTTCCAGATCTGTCAAAAACGATTTGGGTGTTATGCAAACATAGTGTCAGTACCTTGTGGTAGACTTCTTGCAGAGAGCTTTGTGCTCCCTCTGACGCAGAGCCGATGGCCCGAGCGTCACACTGCACGAAGGTTCCTGACGGGTCCATGTGGTAGCTGGATTACACAAAGAAAAGTCAATCTACCACTAAATGATACCATACAGTCATCTATACCTTTAAAGGACACATTATTATCTGTACATACAGTTGTGGTCCTTTTTCATCAACTCCCCCAAAGAGCAGCGCAACTCCAAAGGGTCGACTCTAAAGAAGAGAAAGCAGAGCAGGGAGCTGTGAAACCAGCTTCTACTGCTTTACACACCGCCGTTGGAGAGTCTGCATGTGAGCTGTGAAGCATGGACGCTTGATGAGTGACTGACCATCGCACCCGGGTCTGCGTCCTCCTCTCCAAACTGCAGCGCCAGGTTGGAAACAGCCTGAGTCACACTTTCAACGGTCATGGTCTCGTTGTAAGTAAACCAGTGGTTCTGCAAGGAAGCACCCACAGTTTGATATCACGCCAAGAAATGCTGCTCAACTTCTAGTATGCGGAGAATCTATACCTGTGTTTCCACTCTTGCTTTGTCTATCAGGGTCTTAGCATCAGCTATCAAGCCGCTCATAGCGCAACCTTGAAAGGAAAAGAGAATATTAAAGACCACATGGGTCCTGCACATACTGTGTTCTAAGTCAACAACCAGGAGAGAACTGGGAGAAATGTCAAGAAATTTCACTGTGCAAGAATGTGAAAAAAAAACACTGTATAACACTGTAAAAGTGTAAGGAATTTTCTAATATCTACAAACAGAAACTTTTGAGGACAGATATGCACACATGTAAGCTTTTGCAGTTTCTAATTTTCTGTTTGAGGTATCAGCACCGTGAGTGCAGCGGAGATACTGGTTAGGTTAACTGAAGGGGGGATTGTCAGAAGACATTGCAAATATAAAATCAGAATTTAATTAGAGCAGAACACGAGTCTGGAAAGGTTGCAAGTTGACATGCTGTCTCAATGGACCGACAGTGATATTCCTATTTCCTTTTAGCCGTCAACAGCTGTTGATCGGTGTTCTGAGATTCAGACAGTACAAATTTCCGCTGGAGCAAAGTGGAAACCATAAATCTGAGAATTCAGTGATGCATTGCTGGTATACTGAGTCCCAGAAAGCTGTCCATGAACAGATGTCCTCAAATTTCAAACCAGACATTGTAAAGGAGAGAGGGTCAACAGTTATGTGAAAGTCTGATATGGTCAGACTTTCACATAATCAGATTTTGCTACAATAGGTAGCGCTATAGGCCACTGAATCAAAAAGTGAATTAAAATCTTTTAAACACAAAGCCTCAGCCACTTAAAAATGCTAAAACATTGTAACATTTGCTGTTTAACTTAGCTTGTACCATATATTAAGACCTGTTTGTGACAAGTTGAGATACACCTTCTTTTTTACTGTATGTAGTATGGATTTAAGGAAACAGGATGCACAGTAATTTCCCCATGAACTTTGTATTAAAATGTTACAAGCCATAGCCTCTGGACATTTTTATGAACATTTATCTTAATATCAGTTATTTCATTTTACTCAACTGCTCTTTCCTTAGCAGTGTACTGTACTCATTATTTTTCAGGCCTTCATTTTCTCTTTTTTATGTTTAATATATACACACTTGGAAATTGTAATTCTATATATCTATCTAATATTCTAAAACACTTTGAAAAACTAACTGTTTTCCTGCTTATATAATTTAGGCTTTTGGTTCTAATGCATCCGTTATTTAATTAGTTAATACTGTAATACAATCTAATTTAAATTACTAAAGAAAGCAAATTACACTTTTGGAATTACCTGGTATATTCATTCAAAAAAGATTCCATAGATTTGAAATCTAAGTGAGCAAACGGGTCTCTCTGATAAATCTGCTCATGTCTCTACATACCAATGTGACTGTCGATCTCCACAATCTTCTCAATGCTGTTAGGCTCCATTAACGGAGAAGTAATCCTCTTCTCCACCGCCAGACAAACTCCTTCTGATGTCTGGATGCCGATGGCTGTGGAGCCCAACTGCGAAAGCAAAGCCAGACCAATGAAGTTGAATGAAACTATTTTTAGATACAATTACCCACAAAAATATTAGAAATTGAGCACTCACTTTTATTGCCTCTATGGCATATTCAACCTGGAACAATCTGCCCTCTGGAGAGAAAGTGTTCACACCTCTGCAAATAAAAAAAACACAAATTATAGTCTTTTATTTCATTGGTTTGTAAGTTATTGATGATGGTTCATATTTGTATTCAGACTATGAAAAATCATGTGCTATTGCCGTGGCAGCATTTTAGCGAGCTTAAAAAAACTGTATCAGAGGCGAAATAAAGGTTTAATCAAATGAAAAAACGTACTGATAACGAAAGTGAAAGTCCAGCAACTTTATCTCCTTTAACGTAGGAGTGATAGCTGTTGGCTAACGGACGGAACAACACATTCACGAGAAAACAAATAAAATGAGACTTTCCGTTGTTTTTTATGGGTCAAATTTAATCACCCTCTGTGCAAAAATGAAAACCACGGTCCTCACGTTGGTTTGTTGAGATCCGATGATTTGCGCTTAATAAATGACAAAGCAGTTTGTGCAGCACTTACCTGTCATATTCAGATCTGGTCAAAAACATCTTTATACGTTCAAAAGGGGACCTGTAAACACAGAAAGGAAAATAGCATAAGACTAATATATGTCTTAAAACCACAGACAGCAATAAGGTAAAAACTTTGAGTTTGCTTTATCAACCGGTTGATTACTTAGCACAGTTAGCAGCCACAAGGAGCAAGCATGCTAGCTAACTAGCGCAGACAGTTAAAGAAACAACTCAATGTTAAATCTCGACTAAGGCTAAGTTCAATATTTAAGAAGTTTAATGATCATTTCAATAACAGTTATTCACGATCTGACCACATTATTTCGATTAATTCAACTTGGAAGAGTCGTTTACCTTCAGCTAAAAAACCTTGAATGAGTTCGCTTGTTTCAGGAGAAGTATCAGGGTGTAACACCTAAACCCGCTGGATGTCAACACGAAAGAAACCAAGGTTCCGCTGTGAACCGTGTTGAAAGTCAAGAAAAGTGATTAAATAAATTAAAATAAAGATCTTTAAAAAATAATTCTTGGTAAAAAAAAAAAACTGAAGTTAGTAAAAAACGGTGTAATATGGTCTGTTAAAATAATATTGTCTATAATTATTTTTATCTAATTATTTCTATAAATGGAAGGGGTTCAACACATGATCCCACTTTGTTTTCTGAGCTATACTTTTTCTCTCTTGAAAAAAGAAAAATGCAGACTAGAGAGGAAACAAAAGTTCTGCACAGAAAACATGTAACACAGCCCTCTGTATGCTATTGAGGATACCAGCCACTGAGGGTCACTGTAAGCTAAAAGAGAGAGCACACGCACCAGCCTGTAAAAGTTTCCTTTGCTGCAAGATGAGGAAACACAATAATTGTGCCAGAAATTTAGATGATGAAATATGTCAAAGTATTTTTAACGGTTGGAACGGACAGTGGTGTATAGGTTGGTCCAAGTAAACCAAGTAAATCATTCTATGAGGTGCCCAAAGCCAAATGAGTATTTAATTAATGCAACATTAAGTAAAATGATGTTAACACCCACAATAAGCATTATAACTACTCTGGCTTATCACATTATATATACATACATTTTAATATAGATATGTACTGTATATTGCTCCTTTAGAACAGATTTAATAAATTGTGGTGTTGAGTTTTACAATGCCACTCTTCCTCCAAATCTTCCTATCTTTCAAATCATGCTTGCAAGGTGGAGAGGCAAAAACTTTCTCTGAGATCAAGAGGGGCATTTTGTAAATTCCATTATGTTGGGAAAAAAAGCTAAGTTATAGAAATTTGTGTGGCAGCATATCGTTGCAAAGATGTTGAATATTCCACCACAGTGCCATGCAGAAAGGAAAGTTAAAGCTCTTTCAGGAAAAATAAAGATAAATAGGTGCATCATTGAGCACTCTGCAATCATTGGGGCAGCCTTCACATCTCAGAAGAATCCATCGATCCAGAGAGGAACGTACAGGTTAGGGTACTGGTTCTTCATTAGACCCAAATATTATTACTTTTGAAAATATATTTGAAGGCCACAAAAACACAGTTGTTTGTAAAACAGGAACTGCTGTGCATCACAGTATGTTTTTCCTTTTATGGTCATGTTTGTTTTTGGCCCTTCAGGTGTCCTGCACACCACAAAAGTAAATCATTTTCCATAACACGAATAACACAGTCTTATCATTCCTTATCAGTCCTATCATTTTTAACTGCAAAGGAAAAGAAATCTCAAGGTTGTGAAAGCAAATGTATCTCCTGAGAGGCTGTACTGTAATAAGTCAGTGTGATGGTTGGTCAGAGGAGGGGTACCGGGCGGTGTCGAGTTTCACTTCCCCGACCGGGATCAGTCCCGTTTGCTCCTGTTTTGGTTCGGATTCGGGGATCTGCACGATGCCTTTGTTGTGAATGTGAACAAAACGGACCCTGTTGCCGTGACGGGGGTGTTTTCTGCCGGTCAGACGTGAAGAACGCCAAAAATCTGAGCAAACAGAAGAAACAACGAGATGAGGGAGGACGTTGCTCTTCGGGCTCTCCTCCTGATCCACAGTAAGTAGACTGAAGCCCAGCAGTCTTTGTTATGAGAAGTGTTTATGACATGTACATTGAACACTTACAGCTTTGTGTACTCTTTCATACATCAAGTGGATTCAGTATTTTGCAAATATAACTGTACTGGTTCGTTTGTAATAGTCTTTTATTTTCTTTTCTTTAATATTCTTTATTTAATTTCCAGGCTGAGAATAAAAGTTGGCCTACTCAGGCTGTACTCATATATGTCAGATGAAATGCCAGAGTGTATCACATACATGCTGCTAGATAAACTCTTTACTCCCTCTTGGTGTTATAGATCTAATGAGTTAGTTTACATATAGTTTACATAAACCTATACATTTTCACCAGAAAAGGTCTGTGTGTATGTTGGCCTCATTAACACTTGCACTTCTACTGCTTCTATTTCAGTCTCTGCAGGCTGCTTCTTCACTGCAGGTATGTTGTGCTTGGAGTGCGCAGCTTCGATTCACATCTGGACCTCTTCGTGAGTCCTAATATCTCTCTCCGTCTGCCCCTCAGTGTCATGTCAGTCTGACGGCAGCAGCAGCAGCAGCGTGGTGGTGGCCGGTTACAATGTCAGTGCCCCCGCGGGGTCAAAGATAGTGCTCCAGTGCGTGAGCACACGCATGGTGTGGACCATCGACAAGGTGATGGACAGACAGAGGGTGGTTCACTGGGACATGTACCGGGAGGATCCAGACTACGCCGTCGAGAGGGTGGTGGACATGTTTTCGGCGGGGGACCAGAGGATCTACAACTCCTACAACCAGAACAGGGTCGGCCTCAACCCCACGGCCTTCAAGGATGGAAACTTCTCACTGGTTATCAAAGGTCACAATCACTGGTTTTGAGTGGGCAGCTGGGACCTGGTCGTTGTGTCTTCCTTCTGGCTTCGCTGTTATATGATTGTTAAAAGTAATATCCCTGACGGAAAGAAAGACACAGACCAGAAATGAGGGTAGAGAAATAAACTAGGGATTTTCTGTGCAACAGGTAGTAAGGAGCGTTGGTACATCTTTATTGCAAATGTCATTGTGAGCTGATTAAACACAAAGCAAATGACCTAATTGCAGAAAATATGAGAGAAAAAATATAATATAAGAGCAAAGTTTAATGAGCTCGATGTGTGAGCTGTCTCAGCCTCTCTAATCCCTAGGGCCTCAAATGCATGTGAATAAAAACATCAAATAAGTGATGATGACCGACAACAAATAAGATTGACACGTGTCTCTTTTTAGTATTTTTTGCGCTTCTTTTCATGTTTTTCTTTCCATATGTGATGACAGATGTGACCATGAATGACAGAGGTCTGTACTCCTGCAACCTGCACCATCTGTACTGCCACCTGTACGAGACGGTTCGAGTCCAGCTCAATGTGACTAAATCCCGTATGTGCCGCCCGGACCCACAGCTGAACCGTCCTGCAGTCCCTCAAACGTCTTCCCTCACCTTCTGCCTTGCCTTCTGTGTCCTTCCCCTTGCCAAAAAAGGCCGCAAAGAACAGCGCTTCTGGGATGGACACAAGGCGGTGTACGTGGTGCTGCTGGGGAGCACGGTGGTTCTGCCCTGCGTCAACAGACGGGCCGTCTGGACAGACTGGAGCAGTGAGGAGGAGGACCAGCAGGTGAACCTCTTTGCCTGTTTTATTTTTAATAAATCCGTAACGCTGATTGGTTACTTTATATCAATTGAAGATGCCACACCTTTCCAGGTGGTCCACTGGGACCATCAGTCTCCAGGGGTCCGGCACGACCAGGCCGACCGGCTGGTGGACCTGTACGCCTCCGGGGAGCAGCGTAGCTACGGGCCCCTGTTCCTCCAGAGGAAAATGAACATCAGCAATCACGCGTTCTCCGTGGGAGACTTCTCACTCACTATATCGGATCTGCAGGTGTGTGAGTCTGAGTGTGTGAAAGGAAAGCAACAGGAGCCGTGTGCTGGAGGAGATGAGGTTCACCAAAGTGTGTTTGCATGGGCGTGTGCATGTGATGCAGTATTTCAGGAAAACACAGAGCGCTCATTAGTAGTACATCTGTTGTCAAGTTCAACATTACAGCACCACTGGGAAAAGACATTGGTGCTCACAATGAGTTGAGCAATCACTCAAATAAAAAAAAAAACCGAGGATCAACAGTTGTTGCCATTTGTTATGACAGCCAGCAGGATAAGGTTTATAGTTTCAGCCACAGGCAACATAAAGAATCCCACTGATATTAACAGAGTCCGGAAATGAGAACATCTAGGCCAAATGCAGGCTCTGGAATCCAACTGTAGCATGAGACCAGTTTTGATTTGGTTTGTCAGTCGAAGCTGAAGAGAACAAATCTGCTTCTTAGACACATCAGCAATATGTTAGACGCAAACAACCATTTTCTTATGTGCAGATGTCCTCATCATTTGGCTAACAGACCAAATTAATTTTAATGAAATCTTAATGAAAATTAGCATGTTAACATCCTCACAATTGCCTGTTTCCATTCGGGTTGAGCGCACCCAAAAGGTTGTGCTGAGCCAGAGACCAGTTCATTTGCCTCTTTATATCGCTGCTAATTATCCAATGAAGTTGAATAAACTTGTGCTTTGGTAGCCTACAGACAGGGGGACGTATTCCTGCCATCTCCACCATCATTACTGCGGCCTGCACGAGAGACGAGAGTTTCAGGTCACAGTGGAGTTACCGCTGATTCAGACAACCCAGCCGGCTCAAGCCGAAGAAAAAGGTAACGTACTGATCTCTCTTCCCTCTCAAATCATTATATGTCAGCACAAGTGCCCCGAGGAGGAAATGTTATATCGCTTAGTGGATCTGAGCTATCGTGTGTACTATCAGAACACAACAAAACACACACACACACACATCTGTTATTTCCTTTACTCTTGTTTTGTCCTCCTCACCTCCTCTCAGACTCTCCAGACAACAGAGCAGCAGCAGAGGAAGAACCCCTCGTCTTTACGATGTTTTCCCTCAGTTTCAGGAGAAATGTTTTTTTCTTGCTCTTGTCTGACACCAGACTCCTGGAATCACACATATAAACATGTAAACGCTCATCACCTTTAGACATTTCTCTATTTTAATTGTCAGCTCAGTAAAGGAAACATGTATCTGTACTGCTGTTTGACTTTGGGGGCATGCAGCAGTCGGTTTGCAGCTATTCTCAGAGCTTTGCCCTGCTGCCTTGAACACCCCGGATAAAAGAATAGAGAGCAAAGTAGAAAAGAGGGGGATGAGAATGGCATGTTTTCTTGCCAGCTACTCACATCAGATTCTTTGATAATGAGGAGGTTTCTGGAGCTTGTGTCTATTTTTTCACTTCCAGAAGGCACCTGAAACAATGATGATACTGACAGACGGATCGGTTTAGGAAAATCATTTATGGGGTTTCTGCTGGTGGCTGTCTGTGCGTGCAAAACAGAGCGCCAAGAGCGCCGATCTCATTTCAATGGAATCTCTTGGATAGTCTTTTGACTGAAATCCAGCGCTGCCCACACAAATAATCCCTGAGTCTCTGAGCTGTAAAGAGACAGCAGAGGGGCTGTACTACAGGAATTACACTGGTTAAAGTTGAACTGATCTAATCTCCAGCTCAGGAATACTTTAGCACAAGTTTTCTGTAGTCTCCGTGCAGTGTTCCGTCTTTTTATCTGTCTCATTTTGCCCTCTCGACTGTCTGCTGGGCTGTTGTTTTTGGCTTATCGCTGACATACTGCAGAAGTTTCCCCCTTCCTTTGCCCCACCTTCATCTTACCCATGCTCCGTCTCCCTGCTTTGATGATTTCACACACTCAGGTTTCATTTCCATCACAGTCCTTTTACCCTCCCAGTTTTCCACCACTCTTTCCCAGCTCTTTTTAGCAAAAGAAAAATAGAAACTATTGTTGTTTGTAGAGAAATACAGGATGTGGAGCTCATCTGCTCAGCAGCTGGCCACACAAAGAGAAGCCTAAAGCCTAAAGTGAAAGAAAGACGGATGGGGAACGACAGTGAGGCAGTTTTTGAGTTGCTGAGACAGAAGGGAGGACAAGGGAAGATAGGTAAAGAGGAGAAAAATTAAGCACTCCCATCGTTCCTAATAAAGTCTTTTATTAATACAACTTTGAGGAAGATGTAACATTTTTTGTAAACTGCAGAGAGGTTGGGGTTTCGGGGGTCTTGCTGCCTTGTGTGGAGCAGACCTCTGGAGAAACCTCTCACCGTCCTCCTTAACTTTCTCTTGGCTCTCCTTCCCCATTCCACCCCACCCTGTCCTTCCTTCACCCCTCTGGTGCTCTGCTTTTCTGTGTTTTACTGCCAGGAAAAGTAAATCGCAGCATGACACTAGTCTGGATCTCATTTTGGCTCAAATATGTTGAGTCTGAAGTCCACAGCTGCTCCTTAACTTGCACTTTTTTTTAATGAAGGTAACCGATTTCAGGTTTTCCTTGGGTTCTCTCTCCCTCTCAGCACTCAGCTGAACCACACATGTCACCCGCAGCTCCCTAATCGCTCCTCATTTCCCTTTTGTGTTCAGCATTTTGCACAGCTGAAAATAAAAAAAAAGCCATGTTAAAAATCACTCTTCAGAAACATGTGTTTGTTCAGCCAGGAGGAGCTAGTGTTACAGATAGATGAAACCTACCTCTTTAACAAGCAAACATTTAACACAAAGTATCAAATGACCCAATTTACTGAGAGAAAAATAAGCTTTGCAGGGCTACAACTGAAGCCAGTTCCAGAGAGTTCAGTATCTTAAAACAAATAATGCAAACTGTCATTTACAACTCGACATAGCAATGAGGGGTTCAGTGTCCCTCAAGTCGAATCATGTCTATTCAATGTAGAGCCCTTTTTAAAAATATACTACTTCTGTCAACCATAGGATGGCACACCAGTCTGCTTGTGAAAGAAAAAATGAGGAAAAACAATATCAAAGTGCTGACTGTCGGGGCTTTTCCTTTACCACTCAGATGCTACTAAAGCCGATTCACCACGAGTCATCACCGTCATCCTGCCAGATCAAAGACACCACTTTCTCCTGCCTCTGGGCTACGTCCTCACCTCCTTCCTGCTCCTGGCATTCATTATCCTCATCATCATCCTCATCACACGCCGGCGCAGAGCCAAAGGTCTGAACCGAACTGCTCCTCTCTCGTGCTTAGCGCTGCGCCCCAATAGCTCTGTGCCATGTCATCAACTGCTCTTTTGTTTGTGTTCTCAGAATTTTACCCCCAGGTATCTGTAAGGTGAGCGGCCCCGGCGCGCCAACACATACGCACACACTTGTTGTGTCGCCCGTCAGCACAGATGTGATGCCATGTGTGTCTGTGACAGGTCAGGCAGAAGCTGCAGCAGCTCAGACGAGTTAGAGATGGATGTCAGTGATGTGGACGTATGCTGCCAGGAGGAGAGAAGATTTGGTGAGCGTCCCTACTCTCATTGCAATCATGGTGAACAGTCTGCGGGCACTTCTTTGTGATTCTTGATTAAATGGCTGCAGTTGTAGATCTGTACGTAGATGTAGGCCAAGCCTAATGGAATGCTGTCGCTGTCTCACCCTGGGCCTTAGACTACAAGAACAACCTGCTAAAAGAGAAGGCCCACGTGAACACGCAGCCAAAAGTCATTGATCTGGACAAAGGTATGCACACATACGCAGTGGAATTTCCTCCCTGTTTCGCTCTCAATCTGAACCTTTGTTTGTCTTGCAGAGATGCTGAAGTTTTCCAAGTGAAAAAAACGAGACAGAAGCTAAATCCAAGTCACTGGCTGGTCCAGAGGCTGCGCTCCAGTCTGAACAGCTCCGCAGTTCCTTCTGTCCTGGCAGGAGAGACTCCACAGCAAAGGAAGCCGACGCTGCAGGAATGCTTTGCTGTGACACGCGGAAGAACTCACCGAGGCCACGCGTGGTCAAATTGTCAGCGTAAGACACATAAATGTTTGTTTGCTTTTCAAAAAGCCAAAGCAGGGACTTTTGTGCAGGGTGACCCAATTTTGGCTTGATTCGTTCTGGAGAAATGTGTGCATGAGCAGAATTCCCAAAGCTGTGCTACATCAAATGCAGATAGCCTGTTTTTGTCATTTGAATTATTCTTGCTACCGTTACAAGATGCCATCGTTTTCATTTTTTCACGTGTTCTTCTCTCTTTGTTCTGTACTCCAATATTCCACTCTGTCCGGACTGAAGTGCTCTTGAAGTGTTGCTTATGTGTAGGGTTTCTAGGAACTGAACCCTAACTGACCAGTGACGCAGTTTGTCTTTTTTACTACACTCATGAATGTTTTTTTAAAGACACCAACCAGCGTTTTTCTGACAACTTCCTTAATACCACACAGTAAAGGCAATCATTTAATATGCACTGTGGAACGTTTTGTTATACACTTGTGTTGCAGACGACACTTGACTGTGTCAAGTTGTTGAGTTTCTTTTTCTTGTCAAGTATCCTATTACGTTGTGACAGTGGAATGTAAGCCCACTATTACGTGGAACTATGGGCCATTGCTTGGCTTTATATATACAAACCTTAATTTCAGAATAAATTCTACCATTAGCTGCACTTGAATTTCACTGTATAATTATTGTAACTTTTTGGCTTAAGCACATTTTTTTTCCATGGTTGTTGGCGCCCCCCAGTGTACAACCAGAGTTTATTGTTGTTTTTTTTGTGCTTTCCTTCAGTCACCTTATCAGCATTTATTCTTACTTTTTCATACATCATTTAGATTTAACCACCAAATGTGTTGCTGCATTATAAAGCTAATAAATTCATTTTTTAAAACAAAGCTATATAAGTTTAGTTTTTTGCTCTTTTACTTAAAAAAGTGAAATTCATTGAATGAATCATACAACACACAAATTATGTCGTAGGTCATTTAATCATTCCTTTGTGTCACAAACAAACAATCCCTGAATTCAAAACAAATGGCTTTTTACACACTTGGTGAAGTTTGTTTTGTGTACATTTTATATAAAATACACAGTACTGTAGTATACTTTAAATCTAAAAATGGTAGAAAACCTGGTCTGTTTTTCCACTGATAGAGAAGTGTATCGAACAAAGCAGCAGTCACACTCGCGAGCTCGCCTGCAATCCAACCGCAGCACATGAAGAAGAGCGACAACATTCATGGAACGACAGTGAGTTTGTCAGTTCCGCCCTGTCTCCCTCTTTACACAGCCACACACACAGACACACACAATAAATCAATCAGCTACACAGTCCGAAAGGATATCCAGAAAGGAAACGTCAAATCAGTTGATATCTTGGGCCCCCTGTAGGTGGGTGCTGGGGGTGGGCTCCAATTACTACAAGGTGGCGACCAAGCAGGATACTGGGGGTGAAAAGTCTAACGGCAGGGCTTTGAGCAACGGGATTGACTTGGAGGTGTGATGTCAGTTTAAAAGTATCAACTGGTTTACCTCTCTTACTGAGTGGACATAACAGATTCTTAAAAAACAGAAGGATGTTCTGGACAAGAAGAAACCAAGCTATGGAATAAGAGCACGGTGAAATCCAAAAACAACGTACGAGACTTTAATCTAAATTTTATAAACAACAAAGCAACAAAAGTGCCGTTGTCTTAGCGTTCCCCTAAAAACAGTCTACCATGCGTCGGTCATGGCAGATTATCACTGCATGTCACTGAAGGAGTTTGTGTGTTACACATACTGTACAGTCTGTACACTATATAATTTGAAAAGGAACTGGTGTGTGTGCTGGCACAGAAACTGGGCCAACACTGTTTTTGGGCGGTCACCAAGTCACACACTAACTACACAGTTAGTACAGGTGTTTACACAGTGATCATGTTGTGGGGCAGCAGCTACAGGACCTTATTCTTTTATTGAACAGCTTTAGGCTCAGAGCGCCAGTGGATCTGGAAAGTTTGAAAAATTACATACATCCCTCCAAGGGCTCCATAAACACGAAGAGAAAACGATAGTAAAGTATCAGAGGTGCAGTATAGTCCCAGCAGTCTGACAGAGAGAGTGTCAGTAACGGGCCTGTCTTCCGCCTCTTTAGGGCCTGATCCACCTCTGTTGCCTTTACAAAAATTCTGAGCCTTAGTAGATTGACCCACTCCACCGGACTAGTTAGAACAGATTAACGTGGGTGCATCAGGTTACTGACAAGGCTGGTTCACTGTGAGAGGTGTGGTGGCAGGTGTCTCTTCGAGGTCTCTTAAGTATCGACCACAGATCCAACGGAGTCCAGCTGTGGGCTCTCCACCGGCGATGAGCTGTCTGGGGCAGGTGGGTGAGGGGAGTAGGCCATGCTTGTGCCTGCGCTGCAGCTCACACAACCCTAAGTGACACAGAACATGTTTGATGAGCAGTGAGGCCGGCGCAGTGAGAAAAATGATCGTGCTGAGGCCCCTGTGGTACCTGGGTGTCTATTTCCTGTGGGATGGCATGCTGTTGGATCCAAGGATGGACAGCAGCGAGCTCTTCTCTCTGCTCCTGGCTGAACCAGGGCTGGAGGGGTTGAAGCACTCGAAGCTTCTCTCTGTCTTCTGCCAACACCTCACTCTGGTCCCTGGAGATGAAGAAAGACAGGGCAAAGAGAAAACAGGTGTGAGAAGGGTGAATATAGAAAAAAAGAACAGACTGAGCTTTACAGTCCAGCCAGCATTTGTTTCCACATGCCACAGGAAGTGACTTCTGCTTTTGGTGTCTTCATTAGTATAGCAGTGGTTTCACCCCGGTTACAGGTAAGGTTTTGTCTAAATGAGTCATGAGTGCTACAGGAAGGCAGTGTGAATTTATACCTGGTGTGAACCTGGTACGTCATCATGACACGCTCAGGCGTGTGCTGGATCATGCTCCACAGGGAATTCTCCACCTGAGCGTCGAAGTCATGTGGGCGCTGCTCTGGTGCCTCTTGGCTCTTACGAGCTTTGTGTGATGTGTCTGATGAATCGTTGCTGGCAAAGTATTTGCTGCTGTTGCTGCTGCCTGTAACCCAGGGAGAACTCTACATAACTCACTTATCACCTTGTTGTCAAATCTCACTTCAGTGCCTTGCATTGTTCTGGTCTGTATTCTTTCATCGCCTTATCATGTCATAATGTGAGAAAAAGTAAAAGAAGAGTGCACTTTAGAAATCAGACTTATCTAAACAACTAGAAGTATAAAATGTAACGTGTCAAATCCACTCTTAGCATGCGTCTTTTCTTTTTTACCCGTGTGTGAGGTAGATGTTGCATTCGAGCCAGATCCAGACCCCATTGAACCTCCAGACTCTCCCGATCCGGACCCTGAAGCATTAGAGCCGGTTCCTGATCTGGCATCCTCTTGCAGCAGCAGGTCAAGCAGCTCACTGGATGTTGACTGGGCATCATTGTTACCCGAATCACAGGGGGCATCCACCTGAGCAAGCCATGAAACCCAGCCATTATATTGTGAATACAGAATTACAACCTTCAAAGGCAATGCATGATGAGCAATATGAGCCTAACCTCGTTGGTGTGCTGTTCATGGAGGCTTTCGGCGTGGTTGTGTCCAGCGCTGCTCTGACCCTCATTCGGCTTTGGAAGCTCCTCTTGTAGCAGGTTGAGTTGAAGAGGAGAGCTCGAACGAGAGCTAGAGAATAAAGCCCGAGGCTCAGTTCCTTCCTCTTCATCCCCAATAGAAGAGCTGGCTCTTGGCGAGCATTGAAAAGGGCCAGGGGAGGTCTGACTGTGGAGGCCAGGCTGGGTCTGGAACTGAGGCTGAGGGAAGGAGGCAGCGCCAGGTCCATAGTCGCCCATGTTTATGGGTATTTGGGGCATAACAGGTGGAATGGAGGGCGGGTAAATGGATGGCAAACCTGGAAGGACAGTTGGACAGCTGGGCAGGATGACAGCAATGACAGGAGCCATGTAAGGGTTGAAGCTTTGGGCTGGAGCCACTGGCTGCAGATTGTGAATGTTCTGGACATTCTGCAGATTCTGAATGGGCTCCATCTGGATCTGCTGCACACCTGGCTGGCTCTGACTAGACTGCATGATATTAAAATTGTAGTTGATTTGGTCAGGGGGCTGCAGCGTCACCGTAGGTGCTGCTAGAGCCTGTTGTAGGCTGGGGGGGTTCTCCATGCCAGGCTTTCCCGTGGTAGGAAGAAACGGTACTTGGAGCGGGGACGTTTGACTGTAGGATACCCCCATCTGGGGATGCGAGGATTCTGAGGAGGGCCAAGAGGACTCAGGAACACGGCAAGGGGGAGCAGCAGGGGAGCCATAGCTGTCTGAGGAACCTTGAGGCTTGGGTCTCTTGCGTCTGGGTTTTCCTCTTCGAGAGCGGTTCCAACCTCCTGCATTCAATGGACGTAAATAGTCTCCTGTGCAGGCACGTATACAAACAATAGGTAAGGCTAAATAAAGGTTCTTTCAGGCACTGTATCAAAAAATACCTTTTGCATCAATAAGCACCAACCTGGTTGGTGGGACTGAGCCATTGAACTGTTATCCAGGTGCAAATAGGAGCTGTAGGGGCTCTGAAAGATGCGATGGCGGAATCGATCCACATATTGTTGTTCCTCTTTTTGGGTGTGGGCTGACAGCACCTCTTTGGTGAGACCTACAAACCTTCGCTCTTCTGCAGCAGGGCTCGGGAATGGACGGACAGGGGTTGTAGCAGTTTCAGCAGGCTCACTGCCCATCGGGGCATCCTCCGGAGCTGTGGCCTCTGGGACACGACAGCAGGGTAATAATTCAGTAAAATAAACAACTAAGCAGTTCTCCATTATAAAACTAAAAGAAGTGGTTGATTGAAGCTTTTCAAAGTGCAGAAAAATATACTGACTATACTGAAAATGGGCAGTTCTCCAGATACACTGTTCTACAAAGTTATAATAGTCACTTACTTTAGATGTAAGATCTATCAAAAACATGCAGGGAGAAAATAAGAGAAAAAAAGAAAAAGAAAACCTTCTGAGCAGCTCCCATCATCTGATTTAAGTTTATCATATACCTGACTCGGGCTGTGGCACATGGACGATGGTGCTGCTGTATGAACACTGGCTAGTGACCGAGACAACACTCATGGCCTTAGTGGACATAGTGATGTCTGTTAGAGGGGCCCCGACAACAGTGGCAGCTGTAGGGCCCACTGACACCTCACTGTCCAACACAATCACTGGAAAGTGAGGTGAAATAGAGTTAAAAGAGGCTGAGGTGACTTATTAAATCAAGTTTTGTGACGTCTTTTGTGTGTGTCTTTACCATCTGAACTGGTTGGAGCTGTGTCAGTGACATCCGCTGGCTTGTCATGATCGGAGGTAGAGGAAGAGGAAGAAGAGGTGGCCAAGGAATGGGATTCACTCTTCCGCTTCAGGGCTGTACCAGCACAGCTCTCCAAATATCTAGAAAATACAACATTTCCAAACACAGTCACGGCGATAGGGAGTTGCACCAAGTCCAAGACTGAGTGCTCCACCATGGAAATGAAATCTGATTAGTGTTGTGGTGATGCTACCTGATGATGTTGTCCACACAATTGATTTGCTGATAGGAGGGAATGTGTGTTTGTTTCATGCTTTCTTGTTTTTCTCTGACCTCCCGGTTGTTGGCTGGGGGGGGGGGGAAGTGCTGCACAAACAAAGTGACATTTCATCATTACAGTACACATGAATTACCTGTCAAACAAAGTTCTGTTTTGTTCGACTATTTACGTTTAAATGTTTGTGTCTTGGGCTGGTTTACCTGTATTACGTTTGGTGTGAGGAGCAGTTTTGCGGTTGGTATCCAGAAATCCCTGCTGACCCCAACCCTGCACTTTGTTCACATCAGCACAAATCTGCTGCAAGGTCATCTGCAGTGACAGACATGCGTGATGGATCAGGGCAAATAACTAACAGCAGGGTAGATGACATACATCCAAACTGTGGATTGACGTCTCACCGGCTCTCGATGGGAATCCTCCCACAGGTTGCCATTGCTGTCACTCGAGGATGCAATGCTGATGTAGTGCTCATGGGAGCCATTACTCCCCAAACTACCATAACCACTGGAACCATTGTTGTGGACCGGCTTTGGAGAAAATGCACACAAACAAAACACATCACAGTAAAGACTTTATATTATTAGATAAAAGCATTCCACAATTTGTAATTATAATCTATTTTATTGCATTTTTAAATAAATGAATACAGAATTATTATTGATTAATAATAATTAATCACCTGCAGGAAAAGTTTATAGATCTTTGCTTGGAGATCTTTTATTTCCTCATGAGTGACAGGAACATCCTCTTTTGCCCCAGCTACAAACACATCTTCGTTCAGAGGACTCCTACAGAAACAACAACACAATGATGTTATCTTGATGATCAGATTATTTATTAGGGTAACTTCTTTTTAAAATAACAGCATTTGCCATCTTTAAGAAAAAAAGGGGAGAAACATGATCATGACAAACATGACTGTCTGAAGTTATGTTTTTGTCACTTACGTCCTGACTTTGTGCCGCCCAATGATGAAGGCCACTTTTCGACTCCAAGGGTTGATAAAGCTTGACCAGCTGGTGTCCAAGGTGACATAGTCTCCATTCTGACAACGCAGACGTACTGGAGAATGCTCAAATGGAGACTGGCCTGCATACTTCAAAACTACAGAGAGCATAAGGGAAGAAAACATGAAAAATACCAATGCCTCAAAGCAAACATTTAAACATTCCAAAAAATGATGTGGAAAAAAAAGAATTGGGGGACTTTATATTAACAGAACAATTTGAAAATATGTTCTGTATGTATTACAGCAACATGAGTTTGAACAAAAGTCTGCCTGCATTCCTGTCCCATCAACCACTAAAAAAATGATCATCATAAACATTTCTTCTCAGTTCTCATACTTTAAGGCTCGTGCTTAAAAACTCACCTTTCCTGTGCATAGACAGCATGAGGGGACGGTCCTCTGGGTGAATGAAGGTCAGCAATGATGTGCCAATCAGGTCCTGAGGAAGGTAACCGAGCAAAGGCACAGCTCTGCAGAGGGGCAGGTTTGTTTTGTCAGCAAACTGCATTTCACAATGTTTTGGAATATGCACACGTCACTGCGTGCACTGACCTGTCATCAACTTCTAAGAACACACAGCCAGGGGAGTGTGTTGTGGTGAAAATGCGCTTGTCCATGGGGATTCGAGGAGCTGCATAAATATGCAAGAATAAGGGCAAAGTAGTACACATAACTCATCACCTCTGCATGTGGACTAATGCACACTAGGGATGAACAGAGGGAATGAATCTGGGTTAAATATGTATTTATTCTCAATGGATAAAACTGGACTGATATACAATTCTTATGAAATACTAAAATGTGTGTCTGAACACAAGCAAACAATAGTTTGTGGTCTTAATGATTTTACCCTCATATCCAGAGATGATGCGCTCAGCCAGTGCCAGGCAGCATGGTTCCTCATCCTCCCCAATGCTCCTACTTCCCTGAACCCTCAGCAAGTAAGGCGTGACTCGAAATGGATTGTACCGCATCTCTCCCTCACGATCCTTACCACCCCTAAAGGAGGTTCACTTCTGTTATAATCAAACTAAAGAAACCCTGCATTTGCTGACAAGTTTTCAGAAATAAACTATGTTGACTTACACATAATTCTGTTAAAGTACTTAACAGAATTAAGTACAAACAATAAGCCCTGTATTAGTTATACAGCTTCAAATATGATAACTTTGTCCTTTTCATTATTTAGAAATAAAACTAAACATGTAAATCAAGTCAAAATATTGTCAAAGTCTTAGTTTAAATAATTATGCAAAATACTGACCTGATTCGACAAAAGAAGGACTTGACTTGGGCACTATCGAACAGAACTCCAGCTTTAGAAAGAAAGAATAGAGACAGGAGAACTATGCTTTAAAAACAATACATTGAATTAATTAAAACTGATAATTGTTTCTCTGTGATGGGTAATTGGTTTCAGCTGCATATCAAGGCTTTTCTTTCTTTCAAAAACACAATGCATAATGGCAGGACGAAATAGGCCTTCCTTTGCAAGGGTTTCCCAGAGCATGGGACCTCTTCTCCTTGAAATATTAACTAGTCTTCTTCTTATGTAGCGTCTCGTGTCACTGCTATGCAGATGAAACCCTACTGCATCTATTCTTCACCCAAACAATTTTAGAGGGCTTCTCAACTGACTCTGATTAATCCAGTTGGATGAATGAATGTCAACTATTCCTCTCAAACACTGAGCTGTCAGAC
Organism: Menidia beryllina; assembly: GCA_013363375.1. Taxonomy (NCBI): domain Eukaryota; kingdom Metazoa; phylum Chordata; class Actinopteri; order Atheriniformes; family Atherinopsidae; genus Menidia; species Menidia beryllina. The sequence continues at coordinate 6,248,048 of JABUIW010000205.1, forward strand.
ATCTCATCCCAAAGATTCCAACACAATATCAATATAAACATCACTTCCCTCACAATGTCACAAGCAAATCATCAGTGATATCTTGTTTTTCTTTTAAAACGAAGTATAATCTGCCTTCTTGCTCACGTTCCTTTTATAAGAAAAAAAGCAGCTCGACTCCAAGTACAGGCCATGGCTACGTCTTGCTTTGACTACTGCAGTTCTCTCCCATCATGGAATGTGACAGTTGGTGACTGAAGTCTGCACCCTGTCATCTCAGCTCAGTCATACAACCTCACTCGACCTCTGTTTTATTCTCACTCATCTGGCATTATCATGTACCTGGATTTGATCATTTCAACACATTAAGTATCTAGCGCGGAGTACAGAATTTATTACTTGTGAAGACTGTGTTGGTGTTGGATGATAATGGTTTCATTCTTTCTTTTTTCCATGAGCCCCAGTTCACATAACAATCACAAACTATTCATAACTATGAGCTAAAGTTGACACTAAAATGAAAGGGAGGATAAACTGATGAAACATATGCTGAAATCATACCTTTGTGTGAGTTGCTCCATGGTGGAAGATGTGGTTGTGCCGTGTGTGAGTAGAAGACATTAACATCTTGGTGAAAGAGCAGCTCGACAAACTTTGCGGACTCCAGAAACTTCCTCTTGCAACACATGATGCTGGGAGCCTGCTCCGATGCGTACAGGACATGGCCGCTTGACAGTGAGAAAACCACCACGAAGGAATCCTGCAAGCAGACACAGAGAGACGTCCACCAAGTCACACATACACACGCACACACACAGAAGCTGTAAAGACACACACACTCATACACTCGCTCAGGCTTGAGGCACAAATTATTTGACATGTGTGGTTGCACGTGGGAAACCGCCCACAAATGGTACGGAGCACTGAGTCGAAATGTGAGATTGAGATTTGGCGAGCATGTGCATAAAGAAAAGACGACAGCTCCGGCTGTGTGCATCACGCATGTAAAGGGTGTGTGTGTCTGTTCATACTGTATTTTTAAGGGTATGCTCAGAGGTGACTCTCTCTAGCTCTTCCAGAGTGCAAACGGTGGCATCTCTCCTCTCGTCCTGCCCATTTTGCATCAGCAGTTTGTAGTATTCACTGTTAGCTACAAGTGGGGACGCATAAAAAAAAGAAAGGAGAAAAAACAAACAAATATTATTTGGGTTTAAAGAAAATCAGGTCTTATGACTGTGTAACTGTGGTTGGTTAGCCACCTTACCTTGCACCTGCTTGACACAGTTGAGGGCATAATGTAAGGCCTCCACTGTGCTGGCTTTGCTGCGGCTCCGCCTCTCAGAAGGGAGCCTCTTTTTCATCTCCGCCACCGTGGTCATCAGCTCTCTGTGGGTCTGCCCTCTGCTGCTGTCTGTGTGTTCACTGCTAAACACACAATAACAGACATCAGAAAGAGAGGAAATAATATATGAGAAGGTCAGGCTCTTAAAAGAAACGAAAAAAACAGTAGATCTGGCTGTGAGTTCTCAAAAGGATGACATCAGACATTACACCTGATTGGTTCTATGAGCTGCGAGTTTTAGAGCAATTTATGCAGATTTATTCAAAATAATTTAACATATGGCTGTAATGCACAATGCCATCCCAGATGGGAATGTAAAAAGGGACAATTGCTAACATTCAATGAGCAATTTTATATTAGATTAGAATCGAGATCTACTCAGTAGTATTAGAGAGCTTTGTAATCAGCAAAATTCAAATCTGAACTATTTATTGCTGCATTGATTTAGGACATGTCAGATTTGATAAGTTGGAAAAGCGTGCAGGTTGTATTCACCCAATATAGCCAAAGATGCAGTTACAACTATTAGTGTTCAACATATATTTACTGTTCATCATAGTTTAATGATCTACTGCTTTGTTCAACTCTGACCCACTCCACCTTGTACAGCTAAGTGAGAAAGCAGCAGCAGATGCTCTGATTACTAAACACACAGAATTTGGCTAAAATGATCCGTCTTTGCAGGCAATGCATTTAGTTCCAGATCATGTTGTAAGATCTTTTGTATTAAATGTGCAACAGGTCTGATGTTTATACATAGCCAAAAGTCAGATGGGGTACCTCTTGGTAGAAGCTGAGGTGGATTCTATGATGCTCCTGGGGCTATGATGAGCAGAGGAATGCAGATCTTGAGAAGAGCTGGTCATCTCTTCATCTTCTCGCCCCTCTTCTGCTCCTGAAGTTCCGCTGTCTTTTCCCCCGAGACACTCAGACTGTGCATGCCCATCCTGGTGACCTGACAACACTGTCTCTTCTCCTTCTCCGTCTGCTGGGGCAGACGGTGAAGCTGGATTTTCCCCATTCGGACCACTGTTACCTCCTGGCATCACCGGACTTTGGTCACACATTAATAGCATTTTGTCCAGTTATAGTTGCAGGTAAGGGTCTTCATATGTTGAGCAGAGGGAGTGGCTTCCATGTGGTGACGATAAGTGAAGAGTCGTTCAGTTAATGGTTCAGTTAATTGTCAGAGATGAAACGATCTGTAGTGATCAGTCTTAAGCACTGCAAGATTGAGGGGTAAAAAAACATACAGAAAATATAATCAGTCATGAGTTTTTAAGAGCGACATCTTTTTGATATCTCTAACTATAAACTTAACAAGGACTTCACTGTGACAATTAGTCCACGTTTTAATGCCAAAATATGTTATGTAAGAATTTATGATCAGATTGAGACAACTTTTAATGATGAAGTGGGGTAATATTTTTGCAGCCTACTACGTCCATGATCGAACAACAAAATCTAAATGTGTGTGAAAAACACAACTCAGTGGAGGACATCGAGAAAAGTAAACATGTTGAAACAAATAATGACTTAGCTATAAAAAGATCCTAAATAGGCATCGATGAATGTCTTATGTAAGATACCATCTTAAGGTTAGACTAATTTGAACCTGATAGTACAGGGAACAATGAAAGACTCAGGGATTCATAATGACAGTGGCCTGAAGGCATCACCAGAAACTTGAAAGATCTGAAGATTACAAGGTTCTTCGCCTTCTTCAAAACTCCCTTCTATCAGAATGACCATAAGCTCCTTTGCTTAAAACAACACTTTCGGATCAAGACCTAACAATGCCATGAAGCCTATGTTTGTCCCTGCTGAGTTTACATACACGCAGCATTCCGAGACATATATAAAGGCAATTTTACCAAACAGCAGGAGCCACACAGTGCATTTGTGTGAAAGCTCATGAAATTTAATGGAAAATATCATGCAAATGATTACCCTCAAAGACGCTTAAAATCAGCTCATTCACATTTGCTGAACCCCTGTCTGACTTAGCCTTCTCACTTTAGCTTTCTGTAACGTCAAGATCCAGAAGGACATTGAGGGATACTATTAGACATTGTAAAATGGCATTTGCTCTTGAATCTGTTTTGTTACTGAGCAGTATTTACAACGGCAAAGTGAATGCACCACAGGTGCAACAGTTGGCACAAATACAAGACGAGGACAGGAAACTTTCATTAAAATATTCAACTTGTCATCTTTTGCAAAAATATTAGCAAATAAAATCTTCTGAACAAGAGGACAATGTTTTGACGTGACCAACTACAGTCTACCTTCTTATCTAATCCTACTGGGCTGTCTGGTGATCAGACAGCCTTGCTTCTGTACGGCTTTGTGAGTCACTCATCTGTCAGCCACCATTTACACATTTCGCCCATCAATACTACAGAGACCAGAGGCAACTTTAACATTCCGCCATTACACACCAGGAATAAAACATTTATGATGTGACAATCACTTGCATAATGCCTGTAACTTCTGAAAAATCAGGAATAGATTTTAAATTTTCCGTAAGCCCTCCAAGAGACAGCCAGATCCAAGGGTTATATCTACTGAAATCTACAGCAACGCGTTGGTTTTCTGTCTTCTCTCAGCCTTTTCTCTGTGGCCTTTCCATGAGTAATAATGTAATCAAAACTGCAGCTGCAGCCACAGATGAGAGAGGACGCTGAGAAGAACTACACGTTGAGAGGAAAAAACATGAACCAGTGAATATATTCTCTGCATCATCACCAGGTCGTCGCTGCAGAGTTACATAACTGCGCGTTTCAATTCAGTGTGTATAAACAAGCAATTACTCGATAGTTTAGCCCTTACACGCTCTGACTTTGTCTGAACTACACAGCTCACAGACAGGTCTGAGCCAGGTGTGCAATCTTTGCTTTTCTCCCATGCTCCTCAAAAAAGAACAGTTTATGGCAGAACTTTTGTTAAAAGCAGTTCAGAAAAGGTCTGGAGTACTTATCATTTAAACTCCCGCAAAATATTTTAATATGCTTCGCTGTAACTATTGCATAGTATTGCAGCTAGGCTACAAAGTTCAATTTTGTAAACCATTTTGAGGATGTTTTACAGAGGAATTGAGTCAAAGGTATCCTTGTTTCCAATGCTGTAATTACATAGAACTTTTTGATCTTAAGATTTTACGGAATTCCTATTTTTTTAAGAATCATCATATGATTAGGCTGGGGATCAAACCAAAACTTTACGTGAACCCCAAGTTTGTGAGGGTGCTGAAGTATTCGGTATTGTGTAAGGAGCTGTTTGTATTCTGTAGCTGGGCATTATTGATATAAAAATCATTGATATTGCAGAAACATCTTTTCAAAGCTTTAAAAAATATGGTTTCTAAAATGACCTGCAGATTGAATCTGCTGATTTCTGAGTTTTATTAAAAATAGAACACCGCAACCTTCAATAATTGCTTAATAGAGACAACAGGCTTTTTCTGCATCCATATATGGAGCAAAAAATATTAATTGTAAAAGAAAACACTATTTGAAAAGGGTTTTCTGTGTTACCATATAAATCACAATAAAGAGTATTTGCATATCCTGAAGTAAATCCTTGGGATGATAATTCTATATCATGCATCTTATGGAGGAGCTAAGTGTGACTCAAACCTCATTACATCCTGCATTTATCACTTATTTCTTAAAAGAAAAAAAACAGCAACATTATAATGGGCTGACTGATTCTGACTAGGAGTATTTGAAGGCACAGCCAACCCGAGCACAGTCGAGTAAACAAGCAGAGAGACAATATCTCATGTGTGCATTGTGCTTCCAACAGCAGAAAGGTGAAACATATTTCCAGACACCAACAGGTCATGGATCAGAACTGCACACAACAACGGTGACACTTATTTGATGGTTTACACCCCCCTCCCATGAAGAACCCACTGACCTGAAAAGTCTGTAACCAAAGCACGCCTCTTTAGAAGACGTGCGGGGTGGCAGCTGCTAATCCACCTCACCAACGTAAAGCGCAGTCGTCATTCATTTGATGTTGCGTAAGATGGCACACATCTGTCCAGCTTTAAATGGCAGCATCAATGCCACAGTATAATGTAGATATAAAATTATGCAAAAAAAAGGAAAAAAAGAAGGAGCAGTTTAATTAACAGACTAATCAGATTAATCAGATTAAACTGATATTAACAATGGACTGCAACTGTTGCAACTGTATGTGTTGGTGGGAATTTAGTTTTAAATGTTCAGAATTGCTGTTAAACATCTGCTACATCAAGTTAAAGGGCTGCAAGCTAACCCAGCTTACCTTGCTAGCTGCAGTGCCTTGACTTGGGCTGACATGTTATCTAGCTAGCACATTAGCAATAAACACAGCAGTCCATTGCTTACACCCATGACATACTTTAGAGTTAAATATACTCTTACAAATGCACACTGCTGACTGACAACTGCATTCTAGGCGTTCAACAAACAAAACAACGATTACACTTACTATTTTCACATCTACTGTTATCCCTAGTTAGATCTGCGGGCGAGTTAGCTAGTTAGCTTCTTGAGTTAGCTCTCTCGCGATCGACTCCTCGTTTCTGTTATATTTTGATGTAATATTTACCTTTCCACTCCAAGCCTGGTTAACTCCGGTACACAAAAGTTAAAAGTCCTCAAAGTGATTGTCCGACCCGTAAAAACTTTATTTTTTTTCTTCTTTCAGTTATTTCCAAGTCACGCAGCCAAGACGTCATCCATTCCGAACTGCTTGACAGATTTGTGCAACGTGAGCCCGGCGTAGCAAAACCCCGCCTGTTCTACGCTGATTGGACAGACTAAATTTACATCCGCGACTCGATTGGTCAACGAGACAAATAGTGGGTGTATCACACACTGCCCCTCGCCAGGCGCTTGCTGCACATTCACGTGGATGACCATGTTACACAACAGAGGAAAACAAGCTGAGACCAGACTACGTAAGCAGCGATCAACAGCTATGGATCGCTTTTGTCGTCGACTCATAAAGGGAAAAAATGTCGGGGATGCGCTGATTGAAAGATTGGACTCGAGATAAATAAAATAAAAGAGATTTGAGTGATAGCAAATACTTTGTAAACATTCGTTTACTTTCTTTAATATCAGTTGAATATTAAAATAACCATTGTAAAATTATTGCATGCAAATTTATTAAAGATTCTTATTGTAAACATTAATATATGAAAAATCTTCTGTTTGAAAAGTAAGTCTTTATTGTATTTACATACTATTTTTCACACTCATGTCAATAGTTTTATTCCTGAAATTAACCCATTATTGTTTTCTGAAAACTTTCTATTTCCTTGTTTAGCCAATACCAATGTGCCAACCAAAGCTGTGCAATGAAAACTTTCCATTTCCAATGGTTCATTTCTTTTTGCTACCTCCTTAACAGAAATGACAATCTACAGATGGACAATCTTACTTCGTCCTCCTGTGTTATTCTTAATCTGTGACTGTAATTACATGCTATTAAAGTGGATGGGTTACACTTATTAAAATAGCTCTTCCCTTTGATGTCTTTCATTTGCGCTGAACACTTTTGCTCTATTTTCCAAATTAAAGCTAAGCAGTTACTTCATACTTAACGCTTAATATTGTAAGTAAAAGAATATAAAAAAAAGCATTCTCTATTTGAATAAAAACAATTAGATGAAAAAACCTTGGACATAAATCTGCATTGTAAATAGTCATAAAGTGAAAGTAACTAAGAAGTAATTATCAAAAAACAAATCTGAATGCCCCATATATAAATTTCTTGTGCAATGTATCTATTTTAAAGACATGTATGTGCAGATTGTTTTTGATAGTGGTTTCCATAGATTGGATCCATGCTCTCTGTAACTGGGTGAGTGACATTGGTTATTCAGCAGGTACAGTGCACAGTATTAGCAGATAATTTTATTAACTCTAGCTTTAAGCTTTTCCCCAGCTGCTTCAATTACCGTAAACTGAGATATGTGAATGAGCTCACCGGGAAACAACAAAACAGTCAGCACAAAAATGCAAAAATCTGTCTATCTCAGGCCTCGAGTTTCTGACAATTCCAGGTTAGCCATATTCATATTTCCAAAAACTGAAGCATTGGTAAGAACAACCAGGACCTGCAGCTCTACAATGAATGTATTCCTTGTCAGAAAGCAGTTCTCATGGTGTAATCAAATGACTGCTTGTACATTTAAAATTTGAACCGGAAAGTAAAAAATATAGTACAATCCATTTAATTATGAATGATGCAGGAACATCTGGATTAACCCGTATTGTTTAGGAGCAAGGCATGAAGATGCTCCAAGAATCTCATAGCCGAAAGGATATGTTTGTCACATTGCAGTTTCATTTGTTACATTAATGGATTGTTTACTAAAGGTTCAATGCCGCGTCAGTGTACCAAACTATATGTCTGCCAGGAGACCAACAATTAAAAAAAGAAACACAGATCATCTCCATTTCCACCAATTTGTCAGCATTACATTTAATGTTTCATTCAAGCAACAGGCTATTAGAGCCACAGAGCGTAATTGCACTTTGTTCAACACACATTCCCAGTAAGCATGATCAAGGATCAAAGAGTCTCAAATATCAGTGTATAAAAGAGGAAGAGTCATGTATATCATTTGAGTATTGTATTTAAAAGCATTTCATTCATAGACGAGTATTCTTAAAGGCTGTGTAAATCAGTAAACCTAAACCAATAACCAAGACAAGAAAAAAAAAAAAAAAAAAAGAGTCCAAATCTGTCAGTTCTTATTTTTGTATGAGGACAAACAGCAAATGAATGCTAAATGTCTCAAAAGGCTGAATAATATCAATATCAACATTGACATTTTTGCTTTTTCTTAAATCCAGTGTTGATGTACAATGTCTAACTTTTCTCCAACAATAATATAGAAACCCAGAGTACTAAAGTTGGCAGCAGGAACGGGTTCTTTTTTTAACACGCTCCATAGAAAATCCATAATACATTAAAACTGAAATATTATTCACAAAAATGATTTTATAGCAGTCAGATGGAAAAAATGCCAGTGCGACTTTAGAGAAATCTTTATTAAAGGTAACGTTGAGCTTATTGATAGAAGTAGCACAATATTTGTTTAGACAACTGAAACACCGAAGGCACAATTTTAAATGTTCAAAGTATGGCTGTATTTTTGCTTGTTCTCCATTGGAGAAAGCTATCATGCCAAAAACCACCTTTACTGGGGTTCTTGTGCCGTTTTTTAAACACTTTAAAAGAAAATGTATCTTTTTTTTAACATGCACTACAGAGAATTAAATAGGTAATTCCCCTCTTTTTAGCATTTTGTTTTATTTTAAGGCTAAATCTGCCCTTTTTCAGGCTGTGAGGCTGTCTGGTTTTGGCATGGAGGCACTTATATAAACATAAGCCAACTACCTGTGCTTTACAGCACAGGGAGAGCTACCCAAGTAGATGATGAAAGAGAAAAGTTATGACGATATGGTTTAACTTAATATTCCTAGTTAACTTAATATTTATGAAAAATTCCACAAAATTCAATACTGTTCCTGTCGTGCTCTACCAAGAACAAAGTTAGCATCAAACCGTGTGTAAAATTGAATCACTGAATCCCCCACAAGCATTAATCAACTGTAGCATTCACAAAGCAGAGCAAAGCTTAAATGCAAAAAAATAAAGGCAAATGTTAAATAAAAAAAGGGAGAAAAGTATCAACTACGTGTGTTAGAAATTCTGGAAAAGGGCATATATCTAACAAGCTAACTCAGAACATCCTCAAAAGCAGATTCTTGTCCTGTTACTCAGCATCAGCGGCTTCTAATAAAAAACAACAACGTTAATATAAGTTGAGGAGAGTTTACAATATTCTTCACGTCTAGTCTTCAGTTGGTAATGAGTGAAAGTGTGTGTGCTATGTCACATGGTAGATCCTAATGTATCGTATATCAAATCAGCTAATCACTGTGTGTATTTCTTTGGTATCTGGCATTGCATTTTAATGTCAGTTTTTGATGGCTAGCACGTTTTATTAACACAGGATCAAACTGTGAATTGCAACCCAGGCACATGTGCAAAACACACACACAGTCAAACATGAATGCAACCCCGGACAAGGAATGAAGACCCCCAAAGAGGTGATTAATACAGAGGTCAGCAGACACAATTCATGGGATTTCTTCCTCTGAGACATGAAGAATGCACGTTGTCCCACTCCTGTTATCATCCTTAAGACGAAAGACTCCAGACTGTGAATAAAGTAAAACCACAGAGTTTAGATGTCAAGAGTGAAAACTGTTCAAATAATCTGGCTCAAATTAGGACTAAAGTGAAAACAACACCTGGAAGCAAAGACCAAATTTCACAGTGGACGCTGTGGTTATAGCTGTGGTTTCAGCTAATTTTTTTCTTTGTAGAAACATGTTGACAAATCGCGATTGTGGATGGATTTGGGAAATTAATTGCAGCTATGATGACTGTTGTGTTGAATTAGATGATTGTCGTTCAATTCTCTAGATTAGGTTTTTAATCAGGACTTTAACTGACAACATGGGAGCAGGCAGCTCTGTCTCGGTGTGACACAACACTAAAATACACAAAACCAAACATAAATAGCCTGATTATTTTTAGCGATAGCTCTGTCTTATAGAAATTGTTGCCAAATACAGGATGTAGGCAGAACAGTTTCAGCAGTGTCTCCAAACAGGGCCAGCTCTATATCTGAGTCTTAGGACATGAAAACAGTTCATGTCTTCCACACCCTGGGGAAGTAAAGAAATAACTAAACCTTTAAACATTTTGCCTTTTTGTTTGTGTGTGTGGAAGGTAGTAGGGAACAACTTCTGGGGTTCTTCACCTAAAGCAACATGAACTGCAACAGGTACTTTTACATCAAGCTTCTACAAGTACAGGTTTGACACTCACCAATAATGATGATGATGATGATCACTATAACTGCTATCAGGATGGCCCACATCTGAGAAGGGGGAAAGGGAAAACAAAACAGTAATTATCATTATAATTTGTATTATTATCAATTATTAAAACAAACGTGTTTACTCATACAACAGTTATACTACATGGGCACGAAACTTGAGCATTCTTAGTGAAACCCCAGTGCAGTAATGGTTACGTAAAGTTGTAACACTCAGCAGGGTGTGGTTTGGAAGTTTTAGTCCAAGCTTTGATAAATTACCTTACAGTTCTTCCACCAGTACTTCCTTTTCAGCTTGGCGGCACTGGTCTCGAACTGTGACGCTCCAGCCTGCAGTGCATCTGCTCTGTCATCCAGTTCAGACAATTTCTGATCACGTTCCAGCACTTTGTCCACGTTGACGCGCATTATGTCCACAACCTTCACAAATAAGCACACAAAAATACTCCTAATGATTGAGTGTTAAAGAAATAGAAGAGTTCTATTTGTAGCCTTATTAGTATTCATTTGGGCAAGACTAATAAGAAGCATAGAATAAGTTCAGCAATGTGCAACTGTTTTATTACTTTTCATATGATGACATAATAGCTTCAAATGTAAAATAGCCTCAAGCAATGTTACCCAACACCTCAACCAATCAAGAGACCACATCTTCAAAGTAAATCATTCACAATTCACAAAGAAGAAAACAAATCTGAATGTGCATTGATTGTGTTATGGAGCACATGCAGCCCATATGTTCCACTGATCCACAAACCCCCTAACTGCCCCTCCTCTAAAACAGAGAGGCAAAATGGAAGAGTGTTTAGGCACTTGCAAGCCCATGCAGACCTTACATAACCATGGAGACGGTGATTACATAAATTCCTGGCAGCCAATTGGACACTCCGAGTGACACACTGGGGTTAAGGTTCTGTGTAGGAGGGGCAAACCTCATGGGGGAGGGAGAAATAGAGAACTGTGACAGGGATTATGGCTGGGGCTTGGCAGCTCTTTTACCTTATGGCCTTATTGACACAGTTTGGAATAGTTTCTTAAAAGTGAAGACGTGTCTTTTACGGAATTTATTTTGGCAAATGTACTGACATGGTAAGGCAAAGCTTTAGGGAGTGACTGATTCCATTTGCTGAATCATCTAACTGCTGCCAAGGGTTATGCAAGTTTCATCACAAGAGCGAATAAAGGTGGGAGGGAAGAGAGGATGAGAGGAAGAAATGTTTTAGTAAAAGCAAACTTAGAAATTCCTTTAACTTTCAGAGGAATAAATAATCTGGTTGTCTGTCTAAATTGATAAAACAGCTTTTAGGGTGATTTATTAATGAAGCTGTGTTTAGAGTACGGAGAGATTTGTTGAACAATTACAAACAAAAATCTGTATTCCCTCCTGTATGGAATCACTGAGTCCATTTAAAATCTGTTTTTAGTCATTATCAGAAAGCAGTCCAGAAGTATACCATACCTCATTAACCTGGGCCTGCGTCTGCTGCAGACGCTTGTTGCCTGAGGCTGCGCCAGAACCTTCTGGACCCTGGGATGACCTGATGAAATGATTAAAAAAAATCAAAGTCTCTCATAAATTTTACATACTGTAAAGGTCTTCATCTGAAATGTAAAAAGCATTTTTAATGATCACATTCATTTGCTGTCAATCTCCTTTACCCACCACCGAAAAAAATATCCCAATCCCTATTTGCACCCCCTGCTGCAGGAGATAAAGACAGCTTTTCCTTTGAAATCACGTATAATTAATTTATTTGCAGTATTTTAAAAATAAATAGCATTTTCATTGCAAAATACGTTAATTTCTGGTTAGATATTGTAGATTAACATCTCCCTGGTGTGTTTGAAAGAGAGTGATGGTTAACTCATCCGCTGCCAAAGACGTCTATAGACGTCTTTTCAAATCCAACCGCTGACTGCCAAAGACGTCTATAGATGTCTTTTATGTTTTTCAATGCGAGTGGCTTGGGGGACGATCGACGAAAGTTTTTCCGTAAATATCGGCTTCTAGACAGAGCATGTACTAACAAATTTACCCTCTAGGTAGCTGTGCCACTTTTGATGGGAGATTAGCATAGATTATAGGCAAATAAAAACAAACGCAATGGTTCGCTATGAGAGAAATGGCGCCGGTGAGACGCACGTCGAGGAAGAACGGAATAAGGTAGAAACTAAATTTGTTTTCCTGATGATAGAAGAGAGTCTACTCTTTCTTTTGGTGTGTTCGGTGTTTACATAGTCATAGCACAAACTATTCTGTGGCTCTTGAAAAATCAGTCAACATTCTCAAAAAACTCTGGCATTGAGCGACTCTCTGTTCTGAAAATGGCTGGCAGTCAATGAGTTAATAAGAGATGATCAGACAGACTAGAATAGAAGGATCAGAAAGCAGTCCACTCATGTATGCACGTCATAAGATAATCACAATTTATCCAAAATGATCTTTTCATTTAGAAAACCCAATCAGAAAGAACTAACCAGTTTTTTTTTTTTAAATCAATCTAAACCCCTTCATATACTTATTAATCACTTTAAAAGCCCATATAGTTCCTCTCCAAACGGTCTAGACTTGTTAAACAGTGCCACCCACTGACCTGAGAAAGCAGTGCTCTGCAATGGCAGCACCTGCACGAGACTTTTGAGCTTAAATAGTATAGTTGATGTTCTAATTTGAGAAGAATGATTATAGGACAATATGAAGCAAGAATCACAGCACTATGCAGAATATATCTCTGTCACAATAACACTTCATTTGCAATGTGAAAAAAGCTGTTGCATGCATCAACTAGTTGCTCTCACTGCTGTGAAATGTGAATATTACATACAATCTGCCCTCTTCAAAACATGCCCTATCAAAGCTATGAAAAGTAAAACCACCAATTAATCTAGTTTTGGCTTGTCCAATAAAAACCTAAATACCGGTAAAAGATTTATTTAGCACGTGGTAGAAAGGCTATAACCTGAAGATGGCTCCAAACTGCACCCCCACAATTTCATCAATGGACGGGGATTGTAAAATAAATTTATTGCATGGAGAATCTGACTTTTATATTAAGACTGGAATAGCAGAAATGTGTTGAAGGTTGGGAAAAATGAGTTATGCATGCACGGTGCGTGGAAGAGTGTGATACCAAAGGTACACCTTGATGTATGGAGAAAAATAAAGTGGGACCCTATACTGTTATTCCAATGAGAATGTTGTTTTTTTTGCTCACAAATTAAAACTAAAAAGCTTTTAAAAAAGAGAAACTAGTTTGGGCTTGAGCAGTGAAGATTATTCCATAACATTGGTAAATCTTATAACATGTTTCCTTCTACGCTTGTGTGGCTGAATCAAACTGTGGTCCTTAATTGTGCTAAAAGTGTTAAAAGGCAATAGAAGTACCAGAATAGAAAAAGTGTGTCTACAAAGGGTAAACTCATACTATTATATAATGATTGCATTTTTATGGTATAAATATATTTGAGGTGTGACAAAACTTCATCAAGAAGTGATGCTGATGAACTAAAAATAGCATTGGACAGCGGCATCACAGGCATGGGTGTGCAGAATGATAAGTGTTGCAGAGAACCTTGAGTCAAACTGCATTAGCCTTTATCAAAATCAACAGTGCAAACTGAACAGAATGTCATGTGAATGTTCCCACGCTTTCATTCAGGAAACATTGCAACTTTGCATGTATAATCTATACAAGCAGCCCGTTTTCCCTCTAAAGCACTTTGGAACTTCTGTAAAATCTGTAAAATCATGGCATTAAAACTGTTCAAAAATAGCAATGGTACTATTGGAAATATGACTACACAAGCCAAGTAACTTGAGTGAATTCACACATTCTTTCAAATGACATTCAAAAGGCATGCAAGGCTTGTTAAGTGTGATGGTGGAGGACCATCATGGGATCATCAAGCGTCCCTGCAAAATTAGCAAAGAGGAACATCATCGAAATCCAGGTTAGGCACGTTTGGGCACGTTTGATATAACTCTACTATTTTGGGGCATTGGGGCATTAAGGTAATACATTTGCTAGTTAGGTGTGCAGAAATCTAGGAAGTGGCAGGTAAGGGTGGATCTAAATGCAAAACCTTAGACAACCTAAAATCAATTGAGTTTGAAGCAAAGAAGGGTTTGGGTCTTGGAATCATTAATCCATGAATAATAAATATAAAAGTCACAGCAATTTAAACGTAAAGTAAATAAGAACTTTGTCACCCAATATAGTTTATAAAAAGTCATTGCCACCAATAAAAATATTTCCAGTTTAAAGATACTACCACTGGTATTTGTCTATTGCTCGAATCTGACTGGTCTCCAAATGAAATTCCTATCGAAGATGCAATGTACGCAACTAAACAAACATGGGGCTAAGTAGAAGCAAGGCCAACCAAATGGAAGACCAGGATCCGGAGGAAACGATTGCAAACCTAACTTATAACCTACCACTTATTGTCTAGCTTTTCACATTTGCGAAAATGCGGACCTTATCAATTATTTTATTTTCATTTAACCTGTCTAACCAAAAGAAAACTATTTTATAATTTCAGATGTGTTACGCACACAAGCTCCCATGTAAAATAGCAACAGCTAGCTTAGCTACCAACTTTACGTCAGGAAAACGAGCTAAAGTTGTAGCACTTGTTGATAGCTAATAGCAAAGTTTTGGGCGTTGTTTTTCTTTTAACCACATCTTAACACAAAACCAGAAGAAAATCGATATTTAAAACTAACTGGGAAACGTTTACATATAAGCACAAAAGACTTACATAATGAAAGAGTTTTCTTTGAACGACTCCGACGGTGTTTCTTGTTTGTAAAGTGACAAACCGTAACAGCTAGTGCTATGGTTCGATATGCTGCCTTCCCTGCTGTCGGAAATGTCAAATACCAGACGTGCGCGAGTGTTACACACCAACATTTGCTTATTCGTTGGAAACACAAGAAAGCTGGCATTGTTAATTCTTTTAATCCGTTGTTGACTATTGTTTTTGTAGCTCTAGCCTACAAAATAACGTTAGTTTAGTTATATTTCTAAAAAAAGAATAGGTATCACGATATTCATGTTAGTTCATATGTAATTCAGTTGTGCTTGCTTTTGATTCCACCAGAAACAGTGCATTAATTTAAACCCTTCATTTAGTTGTGCATGCTGTCAATTAGGAAAGTTTATGTTCACTAAAAGGAACTTTTAAAAGTTTGAACTGTGAACACGTGAAGACAACATAGAAGAGACAGTAGCACCCCCAGCTCAGCGCGTACCCAGTAGTGTGTTATGGGTATGAAGGATTAAAAGAAAAATATGGTTAATTAAGAAATTTATTAGTGTGTTTGGTAATTGAGAAAACAACGCATCAGATCTGTTTGTTTATTTTTTTTGCCTTTATTAGTAAAATTATTTTGAAGACAATGGAAATGCAAGAGGAAAGCGGCTCAAGCCCGTGATCAGCATGTGATGAGGGTAGCAAAAATTACACGTCTGCTTTCAGTCCCTTTCAGTCTATCTGGATGTAGTTGTTCACCGAAGAATCAAAACCGATACTTTTTTCTCTACCTTACACGTTTGACATGTCCGATTTAAGAATCGAAAAGAAAGATTATAGTTATGCATTTGCTTATTAATAGGGAGAAAGGATAGGGATAGGGATAAGGATGTGTGATGTTACCTCTGCATAAGGTGAACACTGTACTGTCTGAGCCACAGAGGCACCATTTGTTCATTTTTTAAAATAAATGTTGACAGTTTCCGCTTCAGCTTTGTTTGCTTATTTAACACGTAAAATGAGTTTCTTCTGTGAGGAACATGCAACACTCCCCCTTTTGGCTACATCCCAGAGCCATCATCCACCCCAGCTTCCCTTGCAGGTTTCTGCAGAGAAGAAAAACATGTTAAAAAAATAGAT
>JABUIW010000205.1:6264580-6330123 GCA_013363375.1 Menidia beryllina
ACATACATACATACATACATACATACATACATACATACATACATACATACATACATACATACATACATACATACATACATACATACATACATATTTTCTTATGTAAAGTCTCACAACTTACAAAGTTTATTTCTTTCTTGGCAACAGCTCCATTGTACAGCAGGCTGGGACTTTCCTCCTGTAAAAGAGAAGTCGAACCCATAACCACACAGATTATGGGTTTGCAATGGAGGTTTCTGTGAAAGTACTTCATGTTAAAAAACATCCCCTTCAAACTCACTTTCGGCTTTTACTGGTCATCTGATACGTGGAGCAGTTGCACAGGGTAACAAAGTCAATGCTAATGACTTTGCAACCTCGTTTATGTAGGAACACAGTAATGGTAAACGTCTCAGTAACAGCCAGACTAAGTTACACCATATCCCTGTTGAACAGAGGGGTGCTTCTCAGCTCTCAAGTCCACTTTCTGGATGTAGTCTTTGTTCATGATGTTTAGTTTTACATGGATAGAATCTCACTACCAGCTGCCCAAACAGTGACATGACCCACTTTTTACTGAAACTCTCCTGTTGACATTGAATATTGTCACTGACATTTACTTTTGTCTTTGAAAACTGTTGAAGAAAATTTAGTTTTTCATGCGTGTGTTCTGCAACATGCAAGCTTTCTATTAGGAGTCTAGAGCTGGTTTTCTGCAGTTAAATGTTAAATATCTTTTATCTATGCCTGTTCTAAGGGTAATGTTTCATAATGACAAAGGAAATCAATTCATGAATTACATCAATGGTCCAGTTGGTATCAAAGGAAGTGTGCTTCTCCTTAACCTCAGTAGAGGTTTTGGATAACTCATTTGTTGATCTTTGACAAAGAAGCCGATTGTTCGACATATTATGTCACATGATGAGTTACACAGCTACGGACCATGCAAACCTGTTATATACATATAGTTTTGATAGCAAAATAAAGTGAAATAGGTCTTGCTTTAAATTATTTAAATTCACGGCTACTTGGTATCATTATCCTTTATAAAATCAATCAGTATCAATGGCCCAGTTAATAAGTGTAAGACATGTTCCAGTTTCCATGACAAACTTGTGCTCAACAGTAATTTGGTTAGAGGATATACATGGATACAGATGTTAAATCCCAATCACTTAAGCTTAGTTATATATTCACTTACTTCAACCAGTTCTCCAGCTTCTCTGACTTCTGTGCTGCAGCCTCCAGGAAAACACTCCAGTCCACGCTTCTCTCTTATTTTCTGCAGGAAGTCATATGCCCTGGATTTTTCCAGCAGTGCTACCGGATAAACAGAAGACAAGGAGGCAATAATTCACCTTAAAAAATAGCTAAACGTCTTCAACTTTGTGTGACAAAAACAACATTTCACCTCCTTCACAAATAAAGGGAATCAGGATCATCATCGTCAACAGTTTTGCTGCCATGGCCTCTTCCAGACTGTTTTATCTGGCAAACTTTAGAATACTGTGGCCCCTCTCAGCTCCTGCCACTTTTTGTTTTTGAATCCCCACGCCCACCGATGTCCTAGTAGTAGTCCAACTGGATGGAAAGGCATCAGGTGGATTGGCTCCGATAAACAAGGGTGGGTGGGGGGTCGGGGGTGTAACCGTATGATGAAAAGAATCAGTACTTTGAATAGAACTGTATTTGCCTAAAGAATTATCAATAACTTTTATTTGGGTTTGTTCAATCTTAAAAAAGCTTATTTAGAAGTGTTAATAGACATAATTCCCTGTACATTAACAAATATAAAACTAATATAATTCCTGTTTAATCACTCACTTATACTTATCCTTGTCAAATTTCACAGTGAATATATAATATGTAATACAAGCAGAAAGCGCACTGATTATGTGTTAAGGTTAGATCAATAAGGATGCGACCGATTTGTAAGTTAAGACTTACAAAAACTTCTAATGATAGATTACAAATAGCTGAGCAGAACTTAAAAACACCCTCCCTATGATCAGTGACAGAAACATATAATCAAACATATAACATGTAAACATATTATCATTTAGACGAAGCAACTATGTTTTTGTGTATGATGTTATTTTCATCCCAATACTAAACCCAACACATAAACTTTAAACTTTGTTTAATAAAGCAATGAATTTGGCAAGTATAAGCGCTTAAGTGAAGTGACATTTTTGGAACAATTTGTTAGATCAGAGTATCCTCTAAAGATCTTGCTACTAGATCAGGGAGAATTATGTACTATAACAGCAGATTAGATCTGAACCGAATCAAAATATTAAAAAGTATATGACCCACTTAGTAGTATCCGCCCCTGCCTCTGCCACTTAATTATTAACCCCAAAAACTTGCCAAAATTGTGTGAAATTAAATCAAATTAAAAACATCTGAATGGGAAACTACATTATGGGAAAACTGTTAAATTTGCTGCGATAATAGTAACCTGGAGGAAAAAGCAAGTGTGGGACTTCTCCATCTGTCAAAATTATTACACTTGCTCGTACTGACCAGTAGGGGTCGCAACATTCCATTCATGCATCCGGAAGTTGTGAAGCGAAATTCATCATTTTGAATTTTAAGTTCAGCTAGCTGTTACTTGTGTGTTAGCGTAAGCCAGTGTTGAAAATCCAACATATTGTTTGCTACAGTCATTACAAGATACGGGCTTGCTGTTAAGGCAACAGTACGTTTGGGAAAAAATGAAGCAACAGTGAGGTAATAACAGCTCCTTGAATGTGGGTATTGTTGAGTTGTTAGCTAGCGTAGTAGCCCGCTAACGCTAGCTTCCTCGCTACAGTTACGCCACGAGCTAAAAGTTATCTCGGGATATGACACCTTAACGGTCTGTTAACAAACATCCCCGCTAGAATGCACTTCGGTTGCAATTTTTGGCTTCTGGCGCGACTTTGGCTGTTATTTTGTTTTAAAACGATAAATATGACACTTGAGGTACAACATACGTGGGCTGGTGTATCGACTCTATTCAAACAGCTGTTTCATAGAAGGCCGTTAAGTGAACAAATATGACCAAACATGTATTCTTTTCTACTATATTGGCAAGAAAGAAACTGTTGGACCATGTTGTTGAGCTGAAATTGAAGGCTGGATTAGAGCGCATGTTACTTTTGTCTTTCAGATTTCGTTTTTTGTGTACTATGAACTCCCTGTCTGCCCAGCCTCCGGCTTCAAGCTCTACATGCAGGACCCTACCTGGAGAGGGTAATCAGGTATGACTAAAAATGTCAACAGAAAAAAATCAGTTTTCCTTGTGTATGTTGTATTTGAGCTGTTGATAAGGGGTATAATGGTGCTCAGGTACAGCCAAAGGCCCCCCTCCTGCAGATTCTGCGCGTGGCTGGAGCCCAGGAGGATGTATTCACGCTTAAAGAGGTGAGCTTTCTGATCAATTGGCAAAAAAGTTAGCTTGTAAAATCATTCGTCTTCTGTAGTTGCAACGTTTCTGTTCTTACTGCATGGCAACTAAGGAGTGTCAACCACGTCTCTGTGGCAGTGCTCACGCCCCTCCAACAGGTGGCAGCATTCCAAGGAAAGAGTTTCTGGCAAATTCTTACCCATGATTTTTTGACTCAGCTTTCTGTCTATTTCCTCAAAAAGGTGATGCACTACTTGGGTCAATACATCATGGGGAAGCAACTTTACGACAAACAGAGGCAACATATTGTTCACTGCCAGGATGATCCTTTGGGAGAACTTCTGGAAGTCGAGAGCTTCTCTGTAAAAAACCCAAGGTAAACACCCATCCCTTTTCAAAAGGGCTGCTTATAAGCAGTTGTGCACAAAATATTTATAATATGAGCTTAGTGAACACTGTGAGTTACAAAAAGTTAAAAGGTAATAATTCTACACCATTCTCCTGTCCCAGCCCAGTGTATGAAATGCTCAAGAAATACCTGGTGGTGCTTGGTTGTGCTGGTAAGTACTTCTATTATCTATCAGTTTAAATTTGTTTGTGTCAAGAAAAAAACATGGGCAGTATATTCATTTTGTGGACACTACATTTCGCATTTGTGCCTGATTGAAAATGATGTGGTCCTTGGATGTTTGTTGAGTTTCCTGTTTCATTTGCGTGCTTCTTTAGAGCTTCAAAGGAAAGTATTTGTGGGGGAATATCCATCTATAATTCTTACTCATTATAATAAGTAAGCTTTCCTGTCATTCACTCTGTGAACAACAAATTTGGCATCATCTGGGGATGCAGAGATTTCTAAAGTCCAGGAAGAAAACAATTTTTCCTCTTGTCCTTCAAATCTACTGAAGAGGGGCTCACTAAGATAGTGTATAACACTATAATTAAAAGGGGGGCTGTCTTTTGTCTGTTACTGTGTCTTATCTGAAATGCAGACGCAGCAGAGAATCTTTCTGTGGGCCGTGAATGTGTTGAGGGCGGAGTGGAGGATCGTGGTCAGGTAAAGCCGAAGCATGGTGCTCAGAAGAAACAGAGACTCTCCTCTTTTCTCACCTCAGTACACACAACAGTCGTGGTCACAAGCTAGCAAGCTAACTACATATCTGCTCAACATATGCTTATCCCAAATAGGCTATAATATGTCCAGGAACAGCCCAGTTTTCTACGAGTTTAACGACAGTTAGACAAGATTCTGTCAGCTTGTGTGTACTGAGGAGGGTGAGGTAAGGGCTGCTGTCTTCGTCGGTGTACATCTGTACAGAGTGGCACCGTCTCTGTACAACCCCATCCTTGGTTTGGTCTGGTGATATATACAGAGCTCTTTTTGAGCCATCAGCTCCACCCGATGGATGGGGGGGCAGAGTACCTGTCTCTGTCTGTCTCAGAGTTCTCTTCTCTGCTCCGCACTGGAGGATCTCAGCTCCTAATCAGCCACGGCCCTGTAACCCTAAAACCTCCTCATCCATCCCGATGTATCTATAAATCCCACTGTCATTTTCTACTTTTCCTTTGCTATGTCTTATGTTTGGTACACTTTCTTTCTCTACATATAATAAGCAGCATTAAGACCTTCATTAATCAAAAGGATATGCATATTTTCAGTTGCTTTATGATCTTAAGCCACTCTGATTGTGATTTGGATGATGGTTTTCTAATTGGCTTATTTTAATTACATTTCATACCCTTATAGGTCAGTCGTCCACTGATTTATAGTACACGACTGACTGCTCAAGAGGTAGTTTTTGTTTGGAAATGGATGCCTTGTTTGTTTTCTGCTCTTGTGTGATTAGAAGATATTTTAAACATTTAATTCCTGATCCAGACCAGCAGCATTTAGGGAAGAAATGAATAATGAACTATTAACAGTTTTTTAAATTCATGTTAAGTTTTACACTTTCTTACTTCCTGCGCTCTGTGTCACAGTTTAGGTTCTTTATTCCTCCTTTAAATTTTCTTCTCTCTTCTTCTAAACCAATGTTTAATCGCCCAGCCCCTCTGTCTTCCCGTACTTCCCTCCCATATGCAGAGGCCATTTTGAAAAGGAGCTGCGAGTCCTCCAAGGAACCAGTCCTGGTTTATGTTCTAATTCTCTCCTCTTATTCCCCTCTATAGATGTGTGGAGGTGTGGTCAAAGCAGGAGTGGTAGCTGGCAGTGATGGGCCTCTCCTGCAGACACCCTCCCAGAGACGCCCTCGGGAGCCAGATGACGGTAAGCAGTTAGAAACACACAAGTTACAAAAGGTTGAACTTAACTGTTCACAAAAACAACTCTCTTTAGAATCTCTAGAAGGCCTGCCACGTTCAGCCTGCAAACGGCCCAAACTGGATGTTACTCTGGATGAGTGGGATCTTTCTGGTCTGCCCTGGTGGTTCTTGGGTAATCTCCGCAATAACTACAGCCGTAGGAGCAACGGTTCCACTGACATCCACACAAACCAAGTAAGAGAACTCCTCTTTTGTCAGATAATCTTCAGGGAAACCATAAAACATTTATATGAAACAAACGGTTGGATCCAACCAAAACCACTGCTGGCAGCGGTCCATCCAAAGCAGTTCTACTACGTCATACTACCGAAAAACACATTTAAACATTGTTCTATTTTTAAGTGTTACAGGAGGAAAAAAAGTTACTCCAGCTTCTGCATGCATGTTCATCATGGCCCCATTTTTTATGGGGCTTTAGCTGTTTTTCTTACCTGATTTTAAAGCAGCATTGACTTGTTTTGTTGGTATTGTAAAATAAATTAGGCCATGTTCATATTTGAGGTATTCCATGATAAAATAAACATTTCCTGTCGAAGTATTGCTCTCTGGGCCAGCAGATTTTGTTTCTTGTTTAGTTTCTCCCTTGTATTTGTCAGACCTTCAGCCTTGCCAACAGTTTGGAAAACAATTTGTCTGCTGGATTGTTCGTATTGGCCTGTATCACCACCCTCTGGTCACTTTAAGTCACCACTAAGGTTTTAGTTCAAAACGGTCATTTGAGATCTGATTTACCACATTGCTTCTGAACCGCAGCTGAATTAGTTTTTAGTTTAAACACACTACTGGCATTAATTTGAAATTTCTCCATGACTTGAAGTTCAAAAAGATGCAATTTTCTGAAGCGTTTTCATTCATATCTTAAAAAAGTGTTTCATTTTTATTTTATTTTTTTGGGTGGGGGTTACTTTGGGCCGGATGGTGGGTGGTAGTCTGACTGAATTGTCAGCTGTCTCTTGCACAGGAGGAGGACACAGCTATAGTATCAGACACCACAGATGACCTCTGGTTCCTGACTGAGGGCGAGAGTGAGCAGGTGAGCGTGGAGATGAAAGAAGAAGCGCTGGAAGAGGGGAGCAGAGGAGAAAGGGAAGGTTCTCTTGAGGATGACTATGGGGGAGGGAAGGACGAGAAGACAGATCGAGAGGTATGTGACTATGTATATTTGGTTTTTTAATCAGTGTTTCCACATTGCCTTATTACCCTCCAACAAATGTAATTCTAGGCCATTACGTTTAAGAATTCTTTCTTTTTGTTTAGATGCAGGAAGAGCCGGACGAAGATTCTCAGTGTCTGAGTGATGACACAGACACAGAGATCTCCACACAGGTCTGCATCAATGTGTGTCTTAGTTAAGGACTAATGTGGTTGTTGATTTAAAACTATAAAGACCTGACTTTGGGTTTTCTCCTCAGGATGCATGGCAGTGCACAGAGTGCAGGAAATATAACACCCCTCTCCAACGGTACTGCGTTCGCTGCTGGGCTCTTCGAAAGAACTGGTACAAAGATGTCCCTCGACTAGCACATTCCTTGTCTGTCCCTGACATCCCAGCAAGCAGCTCTCTCACGGCCCATGATGAAGAAGATGACAGCGATACGGGCATTGATGTCCCAGACTGCAGCAGGACAGTATCTGATCCAGTCATCCTGCCCTCTCACTCAACAGCAAGCCGGCCACTGCCCCCTATGCTCATGGGTAAAGGCAAGGGCCCGCGGCCCTCTAGTTTCAGCAGAGAAGAGCAGTTCTCAGAGGGAGAAAGTCAGGAAAATCTGGGCATGGAAGTTGAAGATGTTCATCCCGAGGCATTGTTGGAGCCTTGTAAGCTCTGCCGAGTGCGCCCACGCAACGGAAACATCATACACGGACGCACGGCTCACCTGCTGACATGTTTTCCGTGCGCGAGGAGGCTTCATAAGTTCCAGGCTCCTTGTCCAGGTTGTGGAAAAATTATTCAAAAAGTCATTAAGATCTTCATCCTTTAAAAAGAACACATTGTCCCATGTTCTGAAGACTTCAAACAAAAAATAACAATAACCCATAAAACAATGAAAATTAGAAAACTGCATGCTCAGAGATGCCTAACATAAGACGTACACTTTAGAAAGCCTGTAAATCCACAAACGTATCCACAAAATATAGCACTTGGTGAAGCCCCTTCGCGGTCTCCAGGGTTATCTCAGCTCCTAGTCTTTTAAATGTTGTTGAATAAAACCTTAAGGGTTTGTCAGAACAAATGTTAGCTGTGCTGCCACAATTTAAATAAGGGACAACGCGATAGTATTTATTTATTTATTTATTAAAAGCTCACAGAGGGTGTGAACTCATATTCAATTTAATGAAGGATTGTATTCTTTCTGTTTTTTTGTTTTTTTTTTATTATATTTTTTTATCTTTTTTTAAGGCCGTGTGAATTTTTCTGTTTGTTGGTGCATTACATTTCTGGTAAAGCAGCTTTGAAAATCTTGTCTCTTCCTGGGGTTGTGGGTATTTTCTTTTAAACTCGTTTTGTGCCCGCTTACTTGTTTTCTTTCAGAGGTAAGAGCTGTGAAAACAACAACTGGTGAAAAAGTCTTAAACCCTTTATTTTATGCAGCTATAGAATTCTAACAACCTGGTCCTAAAATTTTTTTCTTGAAAATGTATTCTTCCGGTGTAAGTGAATCTATTGTAAAGTATATAAGTCCTGTATTTCGTAAATAGTATTTCAGCATTGAATTGAACTTCCGGTGCTTAGGAATGTGCAACGCAAAAAACAAAACCTGTATTAATCACAATAACCACATCTGTGGTAATTTGATGTTTGTGTTCAATAGTTACAATTGCCAAACCTATGAGGACGGCTATGCCTGCAGTATGTCTTAATTAGTTAGTCCACATTGAAATGTCATCATTCAGTTTCCTTTTCATCCCAAACTGGGGTTCATGTTGTGCTTTTTGTATGTTTGGTATTTAATTTATTTATGATTCAGTTTTTATTGTGTCTCCCCTCTGACGCAGAAAAACTGCACTTGTATTCAGTTGCTAATGGGACACATACAGAAATATGGAAAGGAAAACTAGCTGAGCTACTAAGCGGACTGTACCTCAAATGAAAGTGACAACAAAGTACTTATGGAGAGTTTGATTTAAGCGTGACACTGCCACATTTTGACTTTAACCTTAAAGTTTTGTACAGATTAGATTTGATTTGAGTTGTTCTACATTGTCTGATGATTGTATTGCCGTGCCACATAGAAGCTGTTTGTTTTGATTAAGCCCCTGGGCCATCTGACTATCTAATTCTCACATGAATGATTCACAACGATGTAAGGCATGAGACCCTTTGCGCCTCGAAGAGGGTGTGCGATAGTTTTGTGATCTGCAGTTTACATGCGCTTTATCTTTTTGCCAGCAGGTGGAGAGGATTTCCATCTTGTCGCTGCTGCCTACAGAAACGTACAGTACCAGTAATCGCTTGTAATGCACATTTAGAGCATGCATATCGTCATTAGAGCCTGCCTAGAGCTGGTTTCAGAGTTTAATTATATTAGCCATATAAAAGCACTAAAAGATTATCAGAGCTTGTATTTATAAGCATAAGTGTGCAGAAGAAAAAACAAATACCAGAAGCAGCCTGATGTAAATGGCATTATATATTAGTGATGCTGGTTCAAATTAACAGCTATAATTGTGAAATTACTGATATAAATATAACATGTTCAAATATGGTACCCATTTTTTCTATTTGTTACAGATGGAATATATGTGACTTTGTTAAGTAATAAAGATTTGAAAATGATGCTCTTTTAATTATTTTTTGTAAGGGCAGATGATGTACAGTACCCCGTGCTAAAGTGTGTGTGTTTTCTAAAGAATAAGTTATTGTATGACAGGCCAGCTGTCATGTGGCTTCTCCTCCTTGACGGAGCTCCAGCACCTGCGACTCTCCTCTGCTTACTCACTGTTCCTCTGCTGCTTGCTTGTCTTCAGCTTATTTCTGTCCTGTTCTTCAGAAGTGGGGCAGACTCGTTGCCCTCTACTGTGTTTGCAGCTGTAATGCCGCTGCTATCTAGCTGGTTTATAAATACCACTGCTCCTTAAGCCTAAGGTGTTATTTCAGTACCAATTAGTCAGAGTATATTCCCTCTTTGTGGAAAGCCCCCATGTTAAACCGTACAGCAAAACAGACAAACGTACAATGATGAATAGCTTTATGAAGTAGTGGATAGATGTTTTCTTCTATTAATGAGACTAGCATACTTGGCTTTTTAAAATAAAAAAACAACACATTTGTACTAAGTATAGATCAGTAAAGGTCTAACAACACAGTAAGGTTTTCTCAAATCAACTATTTCTGTCAAGCAGCTAATACTGTTTGATTTGTGGGTAAGATGACTGACGTAATATAGAATTTATTGATTGGAAAATTTGATTGCAGCCATCATATCCAGATGTTTATAATGGAAAGACAGAATAGTTACATGACAACCTTTTGAAACACGCAACGTAGAATAAATATTGAGATGATGATGTTTTCCAAGTGTTGCTGTCCCAATGTAAAGCTTCAACTCGCTCGCAGCCAATTTAGAAAGAGCCTGCTGATTGGTCTGATTGCTCAATGGCATCCAGTGCGTCACAACGAAAAGATGAAGAATGCTATCACACCCCTGGCAACATGGCATCCAGTCCTTGGCAGCTCTAGAATGGTGCAGCCCAGGGAGTGGTGAGGGAGCTACATGTTTCCATGGTGAGAGTTGCTCCATCTCACCACCCAGAATAACTTAATGCGCTCTGTCTTTATCCTCTTTGACATACAGAATGTTGTACTTCCTAGAAGTGTTTGCCTCCTTCTCTTCTGCTGCATCTATTGAATCTTTGTTGTAATTAATTCAAAGCTCATTCATAAATACATACGGTATGTGTAGATGTTACTCTCTTCCTGTATCATATAGCCACATGCCTCATTGATAGTGAGCCTCAGTTTGTTTACTTTCCATTGCTTTCTTCAGGTTGTGTGTATCTGTAACTGTATCTGCATGGCTAGGACCTTTCCTCTCTCACCTCCATTTAGACACATTCCCCTCTGTTGTGTCCGGGTATTTGGTCGCTCCAGAAACCAGGTCGCTAAATTTGTCCCGTTGCTGACATGAGAGAAGGTCATTGGAGCCAGAGAAAAAACAAAGACAGGTATACGGAAAACGGCATAAAGAATGAAGGACTGAGAACAAGTTGGCTGAAAACAAAAGTCGATGTGTCGGATAAAGATGTGTCGGATTTCTTTTTTTTGCCTGTAGCAGAAAGCCAGATTGAGAAGGTTATGCTGAAATGCTTTTCATAGTTTCCGTTTGGCCATCCACACAAATCTCCTGCCATCATTCCGTAGGTGTATACAGGTGAATCACGCTGCTGATTGCGGTTTATACTTGGCACGGTGTAGGTGTAAAAAGCCTTTAAATGAACCGGGGGGAGTTCATCAGGGCTCAGTCTAATTGGGGTAAAACTGTCAGCCTGGAAGAGATGGAATCTTTTTTGTTCCACGCTATAATGCCTCCTGTGAGTATCACGCTGGCTGTGGCATCGATGGAATATACAGTATGTCATTCAAATAATCTGCTTGTTTGTAGCAAGTTATTTACAGTGAATAACTCCAGAGGTACCATGTGCTGCAAAGCATGCCGGTGGGAAGTGGGTTATGTTGGTGGGTATAAGGGTGTCTGTGTGTTCGTCATTGTGCGCCAGAGCCTCGCAGTGAGTGAGATGCCAGTGAGGGGAAGGGCAGCGGATGGCTCAGGGGCTCAGTCCATTCCTGTGATTTAACATGACACCACTTGCACTAAGACGGCGACAGCTGCATATGCACATGCCGGTCATTCTGTTTGTTGTAGGGGATTACTCTGCGATAAAAGCCCCAGTGAGCAGCAGCGTGGCTGGCCGGCACAACTACTGTTTCCCCCCCCGACTTTAGAGAGCTTTCTGCAGTCCTCCAGAGCCCCGTGAAAACACAGGTGGGGCTCTTCGTTGTGAATGGGAATGAATGAGAGTATTCTCCTGATGATAAGCCAGACTGTAGTAGAGTCACATCACCTTTAGACATCAGTCAAACGCTTCATCTCTGAGGCTTATGTAAGGTTCATTACTCAACAAGAATAGCAGGGCTCGGATGTGTGGTAATCGAATCCGACTGCTTCCATGTAGTTTTCCTCCGAACATCCAGTTGCTTTGCTTTTGTGTAGTTGCACAATGTGATTGTTATTGAGTAGGACCAGGCTGCTTTATTTTCTTTTTACTAGTGGAGAGTAACAAGTACACGATAGCTGCAATCAGGAGAGTCGCTCTGGCATCAAAAGATGTGGATATGGATATGCAGTTATCATGGCGACTGTCTCACAAACGTCGGGCTGGGGAGTCTGTTGCTGTCACTATGGTGACCATGTCATCTCTCAAAGGCCTTTAACTAGAATAAAAGATCGGAGCATGAACTATGTGTCAGCCGGTGGCATAGAAACACTTCCTGCCAGGGCTCAAAATGGGACTTGGTATTTTACATTTGGAATAACGTTTTCGTTCTTCTTCTTACAATATTCCACACGCCTCCTCGCCACAGCTGTAATTATGCAAATCCTCTGTTCAAGGCATTTTCTCAGCTCAAACCTTTATTCCTTGGTGGAAAGTCAGGGAACAGAAGAAGAGTTAAATTAGTTTGCTCATACTTTGCATTTGTCTGGGATTTAAGGTATATTTGAGGCAGTTGGTATAAATCCACCTCCAGTCAATAACTGCTGTTGACGTATGATAAGTTAGAAAACTAAAACAGAAAGTCACGTTGGGCAACACATCTTTCTTTCAGGTTAAATCCAGTCCCTAATTGCTTTGGTAATACAATTAGAAGAGACAGGCAAAATGTACATGTGTAGGTTTCTTCTTTCCAAAACTAATCTTGAACCAAATAGCCTGCTTATAGTAAATTCACAAACCAAATTCAAATGCCTGCTTCAGACACCTTATAAAATACCAACAAGTAACATCTAAACACGACTACATGATCTGTTCCTGTGCTGTACACCTGATATTAGCTTCATCCATCTTTAATAAACACTTCTTTATTGTTGTTATGTTACTCTCCTCTTACATATCTGAGATTTCCTGACTGTGCTCGGATGACAGTTCTTCAGGTCAGCGATGATCTTGAGGCTAACCTGGGGTGAGGAGCACTCATACCTCCCTCCTCATCCCCCGAAGCTCAGCTGTTCCACAATGTGCTGCTGCTCGTCACCCAGGAGAAGAGGAGCAGTGTTGCCAGTGACAGGGCAATCCCTGCCAGCACACACACGCACGCACACACACACACACACACACACACACACACACACACACACACACACACACACACACACACACACACACACACACACACACACACACACGCACACACACACCGAGACCTGTGCACACTTTTGAGTGTTTTCTACTTCCACTGATTTTAGTTTGAGGGTTATAAAGTTAAATTCCAGACTGAATAAAACATTCCTTGAATAGAAAGTGAGTCACAGCTAAAATCACTATGGCAATAGTAAAAAATATCACTATCAATAATCACCATAATAAAAAAAATAATCTGACATGTTTGTGTATGTGCTATTCTGCAAAGAGAGAATAAATACTCCATTTCCACTGGTCTGCTGCATCTCAAGTGCTCACTTAAAAATGCTGAGAGGGGACTCTGGCCTAACGCTACACACAGGCACGCGTATGCACCCACGTGCACACGCGTGTAGCACGTGCGTGCGCACACACACACATATACTATCACAAGTTCCCTGGTTCTGCTGACAATGGGTTAAGATGACAGAGGGTTATGAGTGACTCTGACACACTGCGCACCCCCTCCCTGCTGTACCCCTGAGTCCAACACAGGCGTCTTTGTACTCACTCCACCATCAGTGAGTATCCATCACAGGCTAACCTGACAGCTTAGTGCAGCCCTTTGCCAAGTTCCAACACCACATCTGTTTCCACCCCGAAGCTGAGCCCAAACCAAGAGACCAGACAGCAAACATCCAACCAAGCCATCGTCTGAGGCACACAGTTTCTCCCCCTTTTTTTTTTAACCACAGTGTAACATAATGAGGACATTACAAATAAAAGATGAGCAAAGTTAAAGGATGACATCCGCTCCATTTGTTTTGCTGCCAATAGCCCTTGAACCAGCATGACCCTGGAAGTGGTACAGTTACATGTCCGTTGCTGCTGTGTTTCTTTTAATCAAAACAAAAAAGTTTGCAGTGAGACAAGCCTGTTACCACAACCTTTAGATCAATTTCAGTTATGTCCCACACATAGTTAAGATGTCCAACATTTTATTTGAAACCTTAGATTTCTTTGGAAAATAATACAGAACCAACAAAAAGTAGTAAAATACAATAACAAATATATTTAGAAGGATAAATATGCATGATAACTTAATATATGGGGCAGGTTCTCCTCATCTATAAACTAATGTACTTGTTTTATTTGTACCATAAAACTTATTCAATTTGATTTCAAGTCATAGATTATAGGAAGGACAGCTAGGCAGCTGGACGGACTTTTTGTAGACTAGCTTTTGAAACAAATACACAATATGGTCTCACATTAACCTGCTGCTACTATATATATTGCAGAAGTTGTGTGGAGCCTTGAAAATGTAATATTTTTTATTTTAACATTATTGATGTTCAATATTTTGGATCAAATTAACAGTAGATCCTGCTTGTCATTCTCAAAATTCACAGAAATTATTCAGTGAAGACAATTTCTGTATATTCAAACTGATACATGGCCTCACTGTAAAAATAGCTGAAACACCAACGCCAACCAAATAACACAAGACGTTTTCAATCTCAGGAACAAAGGAAAAGTACAGATTTGGGTTTGGATAATCTCTAGTTAGAAAAGCCATACATATCAAACCTATGTATCTGAATAGAGTGGTAGAAATCTGAAAGGTAAGAATGAATCTCGAGTATTGGCAAAGCTCCACAGCTATGATTGAACCCTCTATCCATGGGACCACTTAAACTATAAACTAAACAATGATCTCTGTGGAAGGGACAGTGACTTAGAGGAGTTTTTACTGTCGTCAAGGCAGCCTCTGAGAGAATCATCGAATAAATAATGTGTGGTCAGGTGAAATGAAAGATACCCAAAACACAATGACCATCAACAAAAATGTCACCAAAGTAATAACCCTGAGAACACCACGGGTCATCAGCCATGGTAAACAGCAGACACTGCATCCCTCTTCAGTTTAGGCTCTGTGTGTGGTTAAGGCAACAATTTCCCAGCCATCAGCAATAATTTCCCCTCAAATGTGTGTATTACTGGAGAAATACTCATCCATCTCCCATAGTGTTACGGCACACACAGGGATGGGGCGTATCGGAAGGTGTCCATCACTCCGGAGCACTCCTCTGTTGAGTGAAATATGTGTTCGGGCCACACATCCACTAGCTGATGTACGGAACTAGCTGATGAGCTATGAGGTGAGACATGTCCTGGAAGGATTAGCACCCACTGGCCAGGCAAAAGCAGTGACTGGCTGGAAGAGGTCAGGACCGTTCCCCTGCATGGTTGACTCATTATTGTCCCTTGAATTTTTAGAGTAATGTGAGTCAGTGTCAGCTTGCTGCTGGACCGACTGTGGCCTACGTGGCTGCGCAGACCTGCCCGGATTCAGAAAGTTGCGATCCTCAGAAGGTCACTTGCATCACACTGCAACGAGTGGCCGCCAACGTGACCACTGAAACTTTATGTCTGGAATCAACAACAACGCATGGTCTCTCATGGTACTCGCCATCACAGAAACACTCTGGAACGCTTTCTTGCCTCTACATATCATCAGTTCTTAGAGGAGGTGACAGCTGTCTCCAGACTGTCCCTACTGCCCCGCCCCGCCCCCACAGTGGGGCACTTCATGTATAGTGTCATGCAGGAGGACGCAAGCCAGGGATTAGCTCATTAAAACAGACATCTTTGATCTGAGGTTATCTCTTCCATTTCCTCGGCAACCCGATCACATCCTTGCCTCCTAAGACACACACGAGCGCCGAAACCCCCAGAAGGGCACACATTTACCCACACACGAGCGGGCCTCAAAGCCCCGGAGAGAAGGGCCCAACAGAGATGTGAAGTGTAGATGTGCAGCAACAGCTAAACGCCGTGTCAGGTTTCTGGGGGCTCGTGCTAAATTTAACCCTGTGATCCTGCAGCAGGCAGAGGGGTTTAAATGCCAGCCTACAGTTGCTCCACACCAGTTGTTCTCCACACGTCTTCCATTCATTGCACGCTTAGGCCAGGAAGAAGACAGAGACACACACAGTCACTCCAACGCACGCTCCAGACGCAGGACCCACGACCAGTTACTGAAAAGCAGTTTAGAGGGAGGCAGGAACCTTTGGCCCGTCACATACTACTACAACCTTGTCCAGTATGGAGCTTTTTGAGACCAACCCTTACTTCTTCCCTGACCAACGCTTCTATGAAGGAGGGGACAGCTACTTCCCCTCTCGCCTGCCCGGTGCATATGACCAAGCCAGCTACCAGGACAGGAACTCCATGATGGGCTTATGTGGGGGTCTGTCTGGAGGGGCCGGTGTTGGAGTGACAGGTACAGAGGATAAAGCCTCTCCGTCCAGCCTGTCACCTCACTCTGAGCCCCACTGCCCGGGCCAGTGCCTGCCCTGGGCCTGCAAGCTGTGTAAAAGAAAGACGGTGACCATGGACCGTCGAAGGGCCGCCACACTGAGGGAGAAGAGACGCCTGAAGAAGGTGAACGAAGCCTTTGATGCTTTGAAGAGGAGCACTCTGATGAACCCCAACCAAAGGCTGCCCAAGGTGGAGATTTTACGCAGCGCCATCCAGTACATCGAGAGGCTGCAGGCACTGGTGTCCTCCCTCAACCAGCAGGACACTGAAACGGGACAACAGGGATTGCACTACCGACCTGGTCCGGCCCAGCCCAGAGTAAGTAAGACGGAAGAAGGAACGGGCGACAGACACAGGGAAAGGAGCGTAAAACAAACAGAAGGAAAAAATGAAATGTCCTCTTCTTTTGACGTTAAAAGGCAGAAGAGGCACAAGTGGCTTTGTGAAGGATAGAATGGAAAAATCGAGAATGCTGAAAAAGTCTTAGAATCCCTGACTTTGATCAGATAATCTGTGATATCTGCTTTGAAACTGATTGAAGCGGATGAGTCTGTTAGATCTGGACGATAGGTGGATGTTTATGTTGTAGTTGTAGAAAGTAAAAACCATGAATAAAAACCAATGTGACGTATGGCAGCAAATTGACTTACGACAGTAAAGAGTCATTTATATCAAGTTTTACTTGAGGCGGCTTGATGTGCATTAAGCTGCTGGTGCTGTGTCTGTGTGGGGTTTTCTGCGTCGAATCGTAACAATGATTTACAACAGCTTCTGTGGCTGTCTCCATGGTAACAGGTGTCATCGTCAAGTGAGCCCGGTTCGGGCAGCACTTGCTGCAGCAGCCCGGAGTGGAGCAGCACTCCAGAGCAGTGCCCGCAGAGCTACAGCAGCGAGGGTGAGTGCTCTTCAGGAGCTCTCATGAGGTGGCACAAACAAATCAGAGAGCTGCCACTGGTTCTGACTGCACCACTTGATCTTTTTGCCTCAGATCTCCTAAGTGCTGCCGACTCCCCAGAGCACGGGAACATGCGTGCTTTGACTTCCATTGTGGACGGCATCACCGCTGCCGATGGATCTGTGGCTTTTCCAGTGGACATTCCCAAATAGAACCTCAAACCAGTGAAACCAGACATGCAGGTGAACAGAGAGCCACGAACAAAAGGCAAAGACACAATTGGCACTAGAGGCTGACAGCCAGTTCTAATGGATAATGTAGTTTTTTGTGCATCTACTGATTTGAGTGCTTTGTCTTATGCAAAATATTGACTTTGTTTTGACCGATTTGTATTGTAACTGCTGATCTAAGGGTCTGCTAGCCAAACTGAATTCCTCCTTTCACACCAAGGCCTCATTCCCCTTACTTATCTGCCTTATCCCGGGGTCCAGTCCTGTCTGTTACGGCTACAGGTGGGTAGTCTAACCAGAGATTCAATGACTTTGCTGCAAAAACCCAACAACAACATAATTATTACGTACAATAGATCTCTGTTATGCTTGCCTTCAGACTCACAGAACCACAGAGGAATGTCAAATCTTGGCTCTTCTCCTTTCTTAATTTACTATTTTTCTCTTTCCACAACCTTTCCCTGAGCTTTCATTGTTTTAGTGTGAGTTTTAATTCTTAAACGAGACATGGGTTTATTTGTGGGGCCAATATGTATCATGGCAGTTTTGACCAAGATCTGCTTAATTTAAACAGGTTATGAATGCTAGTGATGTAAATACGTTCCCTTTTTCTACAGAGTGATTTTGCCATTTCATTTTAAATTTTTTGCTAACTTATTTTTGACTTTTATAACTAAGATTGTTGTGTATTTGTAGATGTTCCGAAAAGTGATATTTTCTGTTCTGTTCTTGCAATAAAAAACATTTTCAATATATTGTGGAATCTTGTCTAGAATATCATTTCAAAAGGAGCACAACATCCAAAATCTTTAAAAAACAGCTTTACTTATGTCTATATAGTGTCATAAATACAGTACACTTTTTTTTGGATAGCCAAATAATAAAATCTTGATTTGTCAGCATTGTTCCACACCTGGAATAAAGACACAATACTCATAGCTGCCACATAGCACATTACACCTTTTAGACACCTTGGAAAAACTGTAAAACAAAATGTAAAAAACAAAGATTGTACAGCCATCCAGCAGTTCAGATGCTGTGTTCTTATCTTACGAAAAGTTGGTCAGCCAAGAGTGCTGACTGCTCACTGGCACGTCTCCATGGCAACTAAATGAGAGGTGACGGAACAAGATAAGACAAGTCTGTCACTAAGAGCAGTGTCATGTAGATATCATTGGCTGAAGTTGAGCAGCAGTTTACAGTTGGACTTGAGAGAAAGTTTGGAATCAACATAAAGGAGCTACAGTGTTCACACTACCATCCACAGAGATAAGTCACGGTCACATGGCTGGGTCGGCCTTTCACACACAGCCCCCTCTACAAGTCGCCAGCAGAGAGGCTCATTCCCTCGACTGTGCACCTATACGCACGCTTGCTCCTCATATTAAAGGATTCTCTCTACTCTAGGCTACATAGTGTCATACAGAAGGCGAGAGAGGCGGGCAGAGAGAAGTAACAGCTACATTGTGTCAAAAGAGGAGGAGAAAGGGATTAAAGGAAAGAAGAGGAGAAGAGGCAAAGAGAGAATTGGACCCATGAACCTGTGAAGAATCCTTGTAGAAATGCACGCATCTTTTAGTGAGTCCCTCTCACCAATGAATCACACACGTACAGCATACAGCAAAAGACACGCAAAGGTCCGACACAGAGAGAAAGAGAAAGAAAGAGAACAGTCACTATTGAATACAGGGCATTGGGTTTCATACAGCAATATCATATTGTTTCCATATATATTTCCAATATATATGTATATATATATATTTATATTTTATATAATATTTCTATAAAAAACATAAGTCATCCATTGTATGTACAGGGACAATTAATGAGTAATACCTTGCATAACCGGTAGAAGGGTATTCTGCAGTGGGATCTCCCATTTATACAAGTATTAACCACTCTCAAGTCCAAAACCAACGGCCGCCACGTCTCCTTCATTTTTTTCATAATAACAACAGTTAACACAGGAAGATTTGTTTGGACTTGGCCATGTTGAGACTATCAGAACCAGGACAAGAACCCACAGCTGAGACCAAAGGAGCAGGAGCACAACACCACAACAACAAGGCTACTGGGAGCACTAAGGTAAACTGGGCGAGACCGGGACGAGCCTCCTTTACAGCAGCGAGCGCAACGAAGGCGCACTCTCAGAGTCCAAGGGTCAGAGTTGGCCTCTGTATTGCACGTGTCCACAGGAGAGGTGAGAGATGAAAGGTGGGAGGTGAGGCCGGGCAGCGGAGGGGCAAAGCCACCCCCTTGAGGCACCCAGGTCTCCCTCTCCGGATTTGGCATATCACTCTCAAAAGGCCGCAAGCATATGTCCGTATAGGTAATGAGAATGCACTGAAAGAGAGGCAACAATGAGGACAGTGAGATGGGAACGCAGTAATAGATCTATATATATATGGAAGAGTTTATGAAGGGACATATTTAATAGGATTACAACAATAATAGTTGGAAATTCACTGCTTTCAAATCAATCATTCCTCAAACAAAATCCAAGTTTTCTATAGAAAAAATTACAACATGAGTAAAGGAAACATCAGGGCCGATGTTCCAATGTCACAAGTTTCTGTTTTGATACATTGATGCTATTTTTGTTGTGCAAAACTCAAGAAACAAAAATCTATGTATTTCTTAACAGCAATGAACAACAAAAACAGTAATTCAAAGGCAGCTGGTATCCATCTGTATTTTCATGTTGTGGTCCAAAACCATAAAAGGTAGATAGTTCTTGACCGTCCAAAAAATACTTCCCCTCAGTCTGCAGAAGGTTTCTTCACAAATGAAAGGCTATTTTTCTTCTATTGACATTAGCTGTCATATTATGGAGCACATTGTTTTAGATAATGAAGGCATTTCTTTCTTTAAAATCAGTTTTCAAGACATTTCTAAAATTGACATTTGGTCTAATAACTAATAAACCTTAGAGGAAAAGGGATGTTTTAATGTCTTTAGTTAACTGCCTTAGTTCAAAGCCTGTCATCATAACTTAAGTCTGGCATAAGTGAAGTCAGTTCTGTCTGTAAAGTTAGTGCCACAGTTCTGCCACACAGCTGACCCATGCTGTTTACAAGCACACCCTCATTTGTAGTTGTTTTAAATAGTGTTTTATTAGCTCACCTGTTAGCACTAGCGCTCCTGTTAGTAAGTAGAGTGTGGTTAGCATGAATAGGTCCGCACAGCCGAGGGGTCAAGTCTCGGGGGCGCTGGGGGAGGAGCTTGAATTTGCATTGCAGAGTAGGTTTATGGCAAAGTAGGAAAGAAAGGCAAAGAGCAAGCAATTAGTCTGTCAGGGAAACCTGAAAGAAGCTGATAAAAACATAGGTGAGATAAGCCTTTTATTGTTACAAACCTTCAGGCTGGAGCTGTTTCTTGGGTGCTAAGTTCATTGAGGGGGGCATTGACATGGAGGCCATACGGAAACCTGCAGGTAGCGTTTCCATAGAGCCCGCCATCATCCCCAGACCAGTCCCTCCCTCCCGGGCCCGAAACCTCTTTCGCCACGAGGGAGAGCGTCGAAATGACTTGTCATCTCCACTCTACAGAACCAGGGAATAAGTGAAGGTCAAGCTGTTTTCTTCAAATATATAGTATATTCTTTAAAATAACTGTTTGCAAAGTCACCTCCTCCATTCGCCGGTCTGTCCCCAAGGCTAACAGATTGTTGAACTCCCTGTCCAGAACCTGTCGTGCCTGGAAAATAAACAGCATGTGTGAGCAGAATATAGTGCAAATCTGTGAAAAACATATCAACCTTAACATCTCTTAAAATACTTCCAATATAAATAAGAAATTTTTTATAGTTCTAAGTTAAATCAGAATCGGACAGAGCTTTGAACTCATGTCCTTGAATTAATTGATAGTAAATTCATGATAAATATAGAGAGTTACTTAGTGGGTTACAAACAAACCACTAGGTGACCAGACAAATCTACACATCTGATAAATCGACTTGCTGTTGGGCAACTTTTTTCTGATCACAGAGCTGCCAAATAATCTGCTGTGAGCAGCAGTGTGGGATGCTGGAGTCTAAGACTCCACCCAAGATAAAAGATTTGGCAGTTAAAAATCGAATCACTATACACCAGAGTAAGGTAATTCATTACAGACAGATTTAATTTTTCCTACATTGCTACCTGTGTGTTCTGCATAGGGATCTGCAGGATGAGTGCTAAGCTGCTGTAGTCGAAGGTCTCATCCAGAGAGATGAGTGCTCCATGAACGCCACTTTCCAACAGGTTGCTGCTGTATTCCCTAAGACCAATGGACTGTACCCAGTGAATCACCTGCTCATTGGTCCACACCAAAACATCTGAAAATTAGATCAGGATTTTAGGATATTGCAGCACATGGTTAGGTTTTTCATGCCGGGCAAATAGAAGCAATCAGTGAAAAATTGATAGATAAAGCCATAAAGTCCACGTGGTGCCAATTCATTGGCACACTCCCTTTGTTCATGTAAAGCACAGCTGTCAGCCAACTTTCCAAGCCAGAACAGGCGGAGTGTGTGCTTGTAAGTATGCTTATGTGTGTGCAAACGGGGCAGAATTTTGATTTGACGCGACAGCTGAGTCAAGTTCATGTGCTGAACTCAAGGTCAAAAGGGCGCGATTGTTGGCTAGATCTAAGTGTGCGTGCTCGCGTGTGTGTGGACCACTCCACACACAAGTGGGGCTTTAGATCATAGCACTGGCTTTTTGACAGCTCAAGGAGCAGCTGTTTGAGTGTAAAGTATAAAATGGACAATACCACATTAAACCACTAGGTGGTGCTGTGGCTTGATGAGGCTGATTAGGAGTTCCAGCTTGTGCACCAGTGCAGAACAGTGCTTATGTGTGTGTGATTGCTTCTATGCACGTGGATCAGAGGCTGAGTAAAAGCCTACCTTTCATATCATGTTGGCTGTCCTCTCTCCGGCGATCCAGGTCTTTCCTGTCATAATTAAGTCTCTTCAAGCACATAATCCCATACTGAAGACTAGCCCTGGAGCACAACCACCCGCCCACACGCCAGAGAAAAACACAGTGACATAAGCATCATTAGCATTCTCATCTCCAATGCTAAACTATCCACTTAGCAGATGAGAGGGGAGGCAGATCAAATGCAATCACATGGCTGCAGACCTGTGGAAGCTGTCTACCATCTTGAGGTGGCTCCTCAGGTCCTTCTTGGTCAGGTGGTCCAGCATTCGTGCATCAACTAGACATTCCATGAAGTAGGAACGGTACTGAGGCAGGCCGAGACTGGGTAGCCATTCGTTTCCTATCCATTCATGATTCATGTCTCCATATGCCAAGGTCTAAAGAGAGAACAACAATGTGGCCGATGCATGAAAAATTAAGATTAAACTAAAGGACCTGTTCCAGAATGAATGAATCAAAAGCATATAATAAGTGAAAATAAATAATTTGCAACCATTTGTTTTTGTATAAAGACAAAAAATCCAAATGCACTATAGGTCCACGTGCAGAACAATTCTTTTGTCACTGCTAACATTTTTTACATAGTTGTAGGACAAAAATAGCAGGTTTCGCCAACAACAGTTATAATTAGACTTAGTATGGATTTTACAGATGTGACACCCAGAGACATGTTCATCATCAGAGCTTCAAAACCTCTAGGAAAAAGAAATGTCACAGAGTTGTCTTTTGTATGATAGGATGAGAAGTTAAATATTTTACATTGTTTTATCCTATGGTGCATTCCAATTAGTCTGACACACATTATAACACCAGAAGCACCTGATAAGCTGTCAATGTACAACTTCTGGGAAAGGCAAGCACTTGTAAGCAAACAAATAATACACAGCTTCGAGGTTATTGCAGGAGACATTTGTCAGTCGCTTATTTTTGTGGACTGGCTTAATCGAATAACGGATTGGACACAGTGAGGAAATAAAACTACTCCCAAGTTTAGTCAATAGAAAAGTGAGCCTACCCCAAAAAATCTTTAAGAAAGAAATACAGCTCTGAGCTAATTTTGATCTTGTATATCTCAGAAAGATCCTCTTGCCTCACCAGTTCAGTGTATCCTGTGCTGAGGTTTTTCTCAGTTTAACACAATAGCACATCATTTTAAGGCCTTTCTTAGCTCCCGTTTTGTTTCTGAATTCAGCCCAGTGCTGTGCCAGGTGTTGGATTCCGTAAAGCTGTGAATGACTCATATAGTCAGAACAAAAAAGGCTCTCATTTTCCCACCTTACAGATAAACAAGATAATCATTAGAATGAATAATTATCAGAATTTTGACTGATAAATGGAGCTCAAACATGAGGCAGTAATTCATAAATCAGAAAGGATAGATATCACAAGTTATTCTTGCTTAAGGAGGTGAGGATCCCTATTTGTGTTTTTGGTTGTTTCTGTATGGATGTGAGAGTGTAGACTTTCACTCTGTGCACAGACAAATGTTTGTTGATCAGATCCTCACCTGTGCCCAGCTGCCCTCCTCATTCTCCTGAGTGGCAGCATGGTGGAAACAACACACAAGTTTAGGCAGAGAGGGGCTAATCTGATACACATATTTACATATTCAGACACACTCAAAGAATCTCTTCTAGGTTTTTACCCTGCAGTAGGCCACAGTGGGACAAATAAGACATCAGCACTCATATTATCAATTGGACCTTGCATGAAGACACAGACCATGTGATCAAAGGTTACATCACTTACATCCAACAGTCACATACAAATAGAAACGGAGACTAAAAACATGTCAGTGAATGATGCAGTTGGGATTCAACGGGGTCTTCCGGGAGAGGACATATGTGTGTGTTGCCGTGGAGACGGTGTGAGCGGGAGAGAGTGTAGGGTGGGGCTGATAGGAAGGGGGGAGCACCCAGATGGTACTGACCGCTTTAGTGGAGGAAGCCAGGTTCTCCATCTCTTCGTGAGTCACCCACACATTTCCGGAGGACTGCTCAGAGGACAAGAACATACCCAAACACACACACATACACACATACAAATGCATTCAAGCACAACAAGAGAAAAAAAAACACACCCAAGAATGCACTCATGTGTATTTTCACACATATCCACCCCCATGCACACAAACAGACAAACATTGTGTTGAGTGATGCCAAGGAAGGAAGTGTATTTCAGGCAGGTAGCTTGTTGCTATATCTGGCACTGTTTGTGTGTTAGTTCCCCACAGTTACCCATGTAACTTATGGCTGTTGAAATAGACAAGTCAGCCCATTTGAAGGCCTGAACCCAGCCTTGACTGAATAAAAAAAGGCTAAAAGGTGTGAGGAAGTATCACCTCAGTGTGCAAAGTGAAGGTTATAGCTAGAAGGGGAACAGAATCCCAGTGCAGGGTAACGTGTCCACATGTATTAGAATCCGGAATGACTCATTTGTTACAGGTTCTTGTGCAAAGTTATTTGTGCGTTCACAAATTGGGTATGCACAGTTGTATCCCATAAAAAAATAAAAGAAATAGAAGAAATGAATGCGTGTGGTATTTACCGTCCTGGAGGTGAGTGGAGCAGAGGGGCTGGTGAGGGAGACCATCTCCTGGATGGCCAGACGAAGTTTAAGTCGATGCAGAGGGTTGCTGATGCCGATCTCCCTCTGGATCTCTGTGTCTGACAGCGCTGACATGATGGCTCCACTCTTCACGTTGGCACGGCACGCTGCCACATACCAGGCTGGCATACCCACCCACAGCTGGTAAAAGTAATCAACACATACACCCATGTTGTTACCATAGATGTGCTGTCATCGGGAGGATGGCGCACGCATTGGGCTGCATGAATAATGTGCATTTTGCTATCATTGCATTCTATGATAAAAGTATATAGCTTTAGAAAAGGCAGAGTTCTATAATATGGCTATGTCTGGTTTGGACCTTGCGTTATACCTCTAGCCAGGAAACAACTGTAGGACCGTCCCACTGTGCAAATGGAAGTCCTCTTTTCCTGGCATCTTCCAGAAGCTCATGTCTTAATTAAGAAAACACAAACACAGAGGGAGAAGTGAGGAACAAAAATAACCAGAACAAAAAAAACAAAAACAAACAAACAAAATAGATCTTTTTACTTTTTCTTCATCCTGCGGTCCCTCTCAGCCTGAGTGCCTAGTTTTCCCAGAGTCATAGTGTCACCGATGCCCATCTCAAAGTCTAAAATACAACAGGTATTAGTTTGTTTGCA
Source organism: Menidia beryllina (assembly GCA_013363375.1). Lineage (NCBI taxonomy): Eukaryota > Metazoa > Chordata > Actinopteri > Atheriniformes > Atherinopsidae > Menidia > Menidia beryllina. The sequence goes on from JABUIW010000205.1 coordinate 6,290,215, forward strand.
GTTCAGTTATCTTTATGTGGTGTAGAGTGGAGATGTGGAATGCAGTCTACAGAGAACCTGTCAGAGCTGGTAGTGACTGTCCATCCCTGCTGACAGCCTGGTCCATCCGACCCTTCTCCTTCTTACCGAACAATCGACCAATAGATGACTTGATACCTTTTTTCTGTTTGCTGCAACCAATGAAAGGGATACACCACAAGTGAGTGGGGGTAATTCATTACTATGAATCCTTCCTACTTAATTACATATAAATGAGGAAAAAAATTCCTGTTAGGGTTAGGGTCATTTTCCGCTAAATATTAGATTAATATATTATACAACAGACTATGATCAGAAAGGGTTATTCAGCTTGGCTGCAGAAAGACTGACACTTTTGGCAATTTCTGTGCACACAGTTTGTCTGTTTGTCATACTCAGCACCTGTGTGTTTGTGTATATTTACCCTCGCCCATCCTCCAGGCTGCCTGTGAACTGGGCAAAATTGGTTTCCAGTCGTAAGCTGCGGGGGGACGAGGGGGGTGATGTCTCACACTTAATAGTAGCTTTGTCCACTTCCACCGGAGACTGAAAGAGTCACAGAAGCTTCTTAGTTTGCCGTGACAGATAAAGTCAAATGAAAGCACTGTTTTAGACTCATTTTTGCAGTTTTTGTACACTTACAGCTACTTTCCTTCTGTGTTTCCTCAAGTCACTTGGCTACCAAAAGAGAAAAGAACACAGTGTGTGAAAGCAGAAACACAATTTTGTCTTGTTTTTCTAATGATTGCATTCTGTGAGCTTTCTGACCAGGGTCATGATGCCAAGATGGTGGCTGGTGTTGCGTCCGTGATGTTTAGGTGTGGAGTGGCCGCTGGTGGGTGGGGATGAAGATGAGGCAAGGGACTGAGCAGTGGCAGAGGTGGGAAGGGCTCGGGGTCGAAGGGTCACGTTAAGACCATCCATGCTGCCGCTATTCACACGGGACTCGATCTCATCAGACCGCAAGTCTGCTGACTCTCTTTCTACCTGAATCATCCTGTGAACAGGAAACATGCACACATGTCTGATCAAACTGTGCCCTCGGTTCTGTGCCCCTTAAGCTGGACAAATATCAACAAACCTATCCACTGACAAGTTTGACAGCATTGTTGGTAACTTTTTAAATTAACTTTCTGATTAACTTTAATTTAACTTTTCATGTCTGTTTTAGAACCAATTAAAACCGATTTAATCAGAGGGACAACAAATCTAAAAGTAATTACTGTGATCTATTATCTGATTTTATAGCTGACCATATTTGAATACACATTTCAATTAATTGTATGGTTTTTAATATGGAATTAGTTTCTTCAGGGAAATCGGATAATAAACTATCTGCATTTATTCAGAAGTTTTCAAACTGTTGTTGTTTTTGCCATCCATACATTCCATCTCTAACAAATAGCTATTACAAAAAGTAGCAGCTGTATATTTTTTCTGTATTATCTGTCCCTTTCTATTCATTTTGCCTCACTGCATTCCCTCTGTCTGAGCCCTGTTTCCTGTTGCTGCACTGCCCCGGTCTCTGTGTGGAGGAATCGTCTAATGTGTTGTCCACCTTATCTCCTCATTGATGGCGTCAAGTTGCTCTTGCAGCATGAGAGCTAAAGTCTGAGCATCTGATTGACCGCTGGGGGAGAGCAGGGCAGAGCTGACGTCATCGTCCATGTCTGACTCTGCCTCAATGTCGCTACCGAGGAGGTGGCCGACGCTCCCCCGAAGAGATTGGTAGTCCTGCTCAAACATCGCACACACCTAAACGGATATAAACATAAGCCCAGGTTGGCAAAGTCAGATATAATTAATACTGATCTGTTTTTATTTTTGTCAAAACATGAATGAAATGCCAAGAATGAATTCTGTGGATTTACTCATATTTAATGTATACATGTAAAAAAAAACAATGTGACACTTGCGGAGGCAGGTTGTGAGAAGAAATGGTTGGACAGGAAACTTACATCACACATCATGTCCAGCAGCAGGTGAGAGAGACAGGAAGACAGAGAGGTTAGTAGAGAATGGGAAGTTAGGCATGGAGATCACGCACAGCTTGGCACTGACACTTACTCACAAAGTGGACATGAACCTGAATAAAGCACTGTAAAGAGGCAGCATGTTGTTAGAAGAGTTGTTAAACGTGATTTTGTTTGTTGGTCTGTCAGGGCTTTTCTGATTGGCGCTTGTGTATGTGAATGAAAGACGTGTCTATGTGAAGAAAAAGAGACAGTCAGCACCTTGTTTGGGTCATCGCGCAGAGCGGATAGTCTGCCTTTCTGTGCTCGCCTGATCACAGTTGTGCTGTAGTGGCCATCCTGGCCCTCCACCACAGAGAAACGGAGGTCACTGGAGCTGCCTAAGTGAGACCTGAGAACACATACATAGAACAGCTTGCCGTCGATAAAGTAAACGTTAAAGTTCAACTCTCTATGAAGAAAATCATAAAGCCCCTGTGTACCGAGGGTGGGTTCCATCTCCAAATGCACCACTCCGGCGTTTCAAATGGTCAATCTCATTTCTCAATTTATCAATCTCCCCAATAAGCCGTTCCTAAAGGAGACAATGGCACACATAAAAGCAACAGCATAAAAGCAGTTTCCTGGCTGCAAACAGTGGTTTTGGAATTCTGGAAAGAGTTTTTTTTTTGGGGATAAACTGTACTTTTACTGACCCTTGTGTGGTGGAATTCTTCAAGCTGTTTTTGGCAGTTCTCGAGGTCTTGAATAAGGGAATTCTAGACAAAATCAATGAATCATAAAAAAGCATAAAATATGTCAGTAGTTAAAGTTAATGATATACAGTGTTTTTAATTTTGTTTATGAACTCAGAATAACAGCAAGAGGTGCTGCTGTTGCTTAGTTATTAAGCAGGCCTTGCCTTGTCCTCCAGAGCAGCCATGCGTTCCTTCAAATGAAGCTGCAGCCGTTCATTCGACTCAGTGAGCAGACGATCCACTGTGTCAGACAAACGCTTGTTGTGTTCCTCATTCATTTTCTCTCTCTGACGAGCCTGATGAGCAGAAAGGAACAGCAATGCGAGGGAAACGACATTGTCACATTTTGTGTTTGATATAGACTGTATGTGGGTGTGTTAATGCAGCTAATCAAGCATCTCTACACGGATTAAAGGATAAACCATGCATTTAGCCCTAGATCACCGGCTGCCACATATAGGTCTTCTTGGCCACAATGGATCTCGCAGCAAGTGTGACTTAATTACAGTCATTTAAGTCATAATGAAAAAGGTTAAACAGCTTCTGTTAAATGGGAAACACTGTGCTAAGTATGTGTTCTGCTGTAATCTCATTAAAGTAAATCATCACAGGGACGTACAAATACAAAACCGTAGCTGCATCCTCGAAGAGCTGTTTCTGCTAAATATAGTCATGAGATCATAGAGCGAAGGAAAGAAATTAGCCATGCGTGAATTATTTGAGTCTAAAGATAGCAGCCAATCAGTTTTACGGTGGGGAGGGGAAGCTGCTGTAAGATATCTGGATTATGTGTGAATTCAGGGAACAATGGCTTAAGAGTCACGGCATCCAGTTGATGAGAAGAACCATCGACGATGTGGACACATCATTGTGAGAGGACATACAGACCCATCACGAGCTGGACATGCACACACTTATGCAGACACACAAACACACCCTTGCTAGCTCTTGGTTCTTCTCCTCTAATTGTGATTCCAGCTGTCTGAGCCGCTCCTCCACGTTGCCATGCCGTTCCTCTGCCTGCAGGGGGTAGCACAGGCATATGCTGTTAGGCAAACCCCCCACTGTGGGGACTGAATACCATATTATCTTGCTTCTGAAATGTTTATATCTTTTTTTTTTTTTTTTTTTGTAGATTCTACAGTTACCTTGGAGAGAGCCGCAACTCTCTGTGCCAGCTCAGCCTCCACCTCTGGCAGTGTCTCAGCTTTCCTCATGGTCTGAGCCAGTCTCTGCTCTGCCATCTCCAGCATCTCCTGCAGCTGGCGCACCTTCTCCTCGCTCTGGCACGCACAAACACGTTCAAATCAAAAGGAGGGACATCGCTGACGAGGTGTGATTACTGTAGTGTAGCAAGCGAGCGGCATGACACGACACATGAGCAGGCATGGAGGATGTGGCTGGTGCTTCCCTTGAGGAGCTGAACTCAGATTCACCTTGAACTGCACATGAACTTTTGAGCAGTGTTTTTCTATTGCTCACTCTTCAGTACCTATGAAACCTTGTTGCAGATGGTTAAGGCATCAAATATTTAAAATTTTGCTGGAGAAATAGCAAAAAGAAAGTAAAATATCAGCCTGAATCCACCACCCGTATGCCACTCTTCGCCAAGAAACCTTAACAGTGGAACACAGTCAAGGAAGCTTGAACATCGCAGAGTAATGGAACCTCACATCAATGAATACTGAATTATTCCCAGATTTATGTTTTGGAAAAAAAAAAAAGTTAGAGTTGTTAGAAAATAAATAGTTATCATCAAATTAGTTAGTTTTTTTCACTCATAATATCATAGTGAGAAACATAACTGTAGTAAACAATGGAAAGTCAAACAAATGTATTCAAAAAGGATATATTGTTTTACTTTAAGGAAAAATAACCATGGGTTTTCCATGGCATTAATTCAAAAAGTATAAAATCACCAACTGTAAGTGCATAAACAAGGCTACTGCTGGCGAAACTGAGCTTTTTTAATCCTCTAACTTCAAGTGATTGATATTTTTTTAATGTGAATGCATGCTGTCATATTTCTGGCAGGCAAAGTGTTGATGTGTGTTACCTGTCTATGCAGGGAGTCCTTGGTTGCCAGCTCATTCTCGAGTTTGTCATTTAGGTCGTGGATGTGTGTTGTCTCCCGCTGTGCAGCCAGATAGCGCTTCTCTAATGTTGTTATCCTCTCCTCCATGTCCTCTCTCTGCAGGTTCAGAGAAAAAGTAATAAATGAGAGAAAAACTAAAAAACAAGTAATTTCAGGCAGATTTCTAAAGAATCCAAGAGTTACTGTATATTTATGCGCAAGTTACCCACTTCATAGTTTGTGTTGAAACTATACATCAACAAAAAGCTGCAAATTTGGTTTCACTATTAAAACTTCTGGCTTTCTGTTAAAAATGAGATTTATAATGAATCACTTCATATGAAACTTAAATAAGAAAGAGCAAACATTCCTTTTGCACCAGATTCAATTTTGGTGCATGGAAATCAATGCATTCTGTCGAACGATCCCCAAAAATCAGCCATCTAAAAGCCTGAGCTGTGACAAATAAAAGAGGCTCAAGAAACAAACCACACATCAGCACTATGATTGCTGAATGTCTGGATACTTGTTACGTTGGATGGCTGTTAGTGGCTACTATGAACCTAACCCTAACCCTCATTTTAGGTTACTGCTCCACAATTTCATGCATCTTTTTTTTAATTCGAAAAATCCAAAAATTTTTGCTGCCCACTGGTCTCAGTGTTTTGCCTTCTTCTCTCACCTCTCTCTGCTCTCTTTGTTGTTTGATTGAGAGCTCCTCACTGCGGCTCAGTTCTCGGCGGGCATTGGTGAGCTCAGCCTCGAGCTCGGCCATGCGGGCGTTAAGGGTGGCCGAATGTTCGCGGCTCTGAGCTAGCTCCTTATTGGTCCGATCCAGCAGCTCCTGGAGCTCAGACACCCGGCTGCCATCATCGTGGGCATCTATAGAACCATTGGGTAATCTCTGTAATATGGACACACAAAATTAAAAGATACAGCCCAAACTGCATAGATGTATTATTCAAATTCAACACACATTAGATCTGAGTTACAAATTTGTGATGGTTAATGCAATAGGCAGAAGGAATTAAGAGTTGTACAGCAGAGGAAAATGTTGGCTGACCTACATATAAAAGTGGTGAGATTTATTCATACAGGGCTGCCATGTAGTTGTTTGGATCTTTCTCTACTCCTCACAGCTCAAAGTGCAATTATTTCCAGGGTCTTAATTAAACAAACCATCAGGGACACATATTTCGACAGGAAACACAGTGGGCAGCCAGTGCTCGATGGACCCCCTCTGCTCCCTCATGTTCTGATTTTGCATGCTCATGAATACCATCCAAAAAGAGCACATATAACTGTTGCAGAATTATTGCTAAACTGGGTGAAACTGCCTAACAAAACACAACTGGTGAGCAGTGCAACTGTGTTTTATTCCTGATAAGCAAGTTTACATTTCTCAGATTAACTTTCTGTTACTGTAGGAAGAACGTTGTACAATACCTGAGCATTCCTGGCAATCCCAGGATAGGACAATCTATTAAGCTTTTAAAAATAATAGGATAGAAATTTCCCCAAAAACTTCTAGTTGCATCTTTTTATAATGCATCTCAAAGTTCACATTAAGTGACACCTCCTGCCCAATGGACTTACTCCGGCCAATTTTCTCATTTTTTCCACTTCACACTTTGTGACTATTCTCCAATACAGTCTGCCTGCTTTCATTCCTTCTTAATGGTTAGTTATTGATTGTGCTCTTCTGATAGAGACTGGCTCAGAAATAGGTACAGCACTAAGGGCTGTAGTATCTAATCAGAAATAGAAAAAAGTGCTCGGCTGTTTAATCACAGGGAAATGTGTTGCTCCTCACATATCCAGTCAAAGATAGGTACAATGGCCGAAAATCAGGAAACACAGGCTTTCCCATTATCAGAGAGATTCTATTGTCTGCAGACCTTTTACTCTCTGTGTGTGTCTGGATGTGTTGACATGACACAGGAAAACAGAAAGCAGTTACTAAAATAAACAGAAACTAGACAGACAAATACTTTACGCAGACATAAAATAAGGCACAGAGCAGAAAAACAATCACACAGCCAGGAAGACCTTCCATGTAGGTTTGGATCCATCTGTTCGCTCAAAGTCACCATCCTTTCTCTGCTTTACCATGTTCAACTGCAAGGTAGATTCAAAAGAAAAAAAAGAAACTTTAAAAACACACATTTACAAATGTATTTTCCAGTAACATGAAAAGAGAATCAGGAATAAATAATATTTTACAAATGTACATGAATTACATGAAGGGGGGTGGGGGGATTTAATGTTTACCTGAAGTAAATATTCAATCAAAATCTTTTAATCAGAACTCATTTATTAAATAAGAGTTGTATGCATGAGTAAGAAAACAGGGCTGAGTAGACAGAGTCTCTCATGTTGGGAATGAAGAGTACACCTCATCAGACAGGAGGCTTCAACAGATGTCTTTTTGGGACCGAGCAGATGTTCCTCCTTGCAAACATGTAAGACAGACTCATACGCTCCCACAAACGGCCCCATATAAACACAGAGCCTCTTTACCTCTTGTGTGGAAGATGCTAGTTGTCCCTCAAGGGTGGCCACCCTTTCCAGAGCCACCCGAAGCCTCTCACGCACCTGAAAAACCAAACCAAAAGGTAAGTCTCATTCAGTTAAAAGTTAACTTTCTGCACCTTAAAAGGTTTTCCTTCATTTACATGGGGAACATTTTCCTCTTTCACTGAAGGACTAATGAGCTTCATTAACATCTTAACAGCACAGAAAAAGGAAAATTGACCAGTTCAGAATTAATCGGGAAAAAAGAAGACAGCCGTTCTGTCAAAAGAAAGCGTGGCGCGGGAAAAAGGCATGTGAGGAAATGACCTAATGAGGAAGTTGTGTGTATGTGTGTGTGAGCCCACCTTTTCATCCAGAGCCTTGTGGTGTTCAAACAGCGACTTCAGAGCTTTGAGGACCTCCACCTCGCTGGAGACTCCAGATGGCGGGGGTGCCTGTCTCTTTACCACTGTCATCCTCAGGCTGCGCTCGTGTCGAGACACCAAACACTCCAGGTGCTCCAACAGCAGCTACAGCATCACACGTATGAATGCATTCATGACCACGGAATATGCATTCAAATGCTTGCAATGCCACTAGACGAACACGACCACACACATACCCTGGTGTTGTTCCTCTCAGCTTTCAGCTCAGATATTTCCTCCTCTTTCTCCAGCAGCTGCTCCCTGCATATGTTCAGCTCCTTTGTCAGGGTGGCAAACTCCTGCACGGCAGACAGATGCAGAACACCCACGTGGCGGTTAATGTATCGACGGTCAATGCTTTGGACACCACTCTGGTTGAACTGATTTTGTAGGTATGTGTGAGCAACCAATCTGAAGGCCTGAAGCCCAAACGCCCAGCAGATAAAGAGCAGCCCATAAGGAGTGCACTGATTGGAGATGTGCGAGGAATGCTTTATCAGCGGTTGACATTAGGGAACGCTGAAATAATCGGCAGCCCAGGCTGGTCTCTTCAGACTGTTTTAGTGTGAGAGATACTTTCTGTGCAGCAGCGATAAGAAGCAGTCTGAGAGGAAGGAAATTTCCTGACAAAGTGCAGTCAAAATGGCACTCTGTTAACTGATCAGCATTTACAGGTGCCACCCTGGCTACTTCAGTACAAACCTCTGGATAACACTCATCCCCCAACTCTCCCTACTCTAACCTTTAGAGAGTCACAGGTCAATGAAGTCTATCCCAGCAGACATTTGGGAAGAAGTAAGGCACACACTGTGCATGCAATTAGTCTATGGTCAATATTTAGGTTAAACATATTTAATGGAAGTTGGTTGCCTTCCTGAAGTTTCAAAACAGTAATGTTACTAATTGTAATTTCAAATCGAGGGTGACAAGTCAAAATACAGCGGAGAGAACAACAGTACTGGGGATCTTACTCACGTCACATCCAGTAAAAAAAAATGTAGTGTGGGAATCGGGAAAAGGGGTGTCCCATTTTTCTCTGGGACAGAAAAGGGAATCTTAGATAGCACAGGTTCCTTCTTCACTAATCTCAAATCTTTATATTCTTGAAGCGTCCTGCTTGTTTAGATTTATGGTATCCATTACACCAGCCCCTCAGGCATTTGCTGCTCAGTGACATTTGTAGTCTGGGGTCACTAACAAAGTATTTCTCTGCAAAACAGCCATCAAGTGAGACATGCACCGCTCAGTTACAGCATCAAACCCACTGGCACAAAAAGTAGGTAATTTGCTGTGAAAACCCTCATTTACTCAGCCTGGCCAGAGCGCATTTAGAGGCACGACAGACTTTTTCAATATTAGGTAGGAGTTGGTAATGTTTTGCCGACCAGTATCTAGTACACATAAACATGACCAACAAAATATTCAGATTCAAATGAGACACAGGTCTGCTACACTGGGGTGGAGAAGTAAAATATTGTAAATAAATTGTTTTTTGGAAAAACATGTTTGTTTGCCTTGGAATAAAAAGTTACATTTCAGGATTACTATAAGACAACTTTTCCTTTGTCCAGTAAATATTAAATGTAGAAGCAGTGTGTATATTAACTTAAACCAAGTGACCTCTGAGCTTTGCTAGATGTCAAGTTCTCCAGCAGGAGAGTCATATTTATCTTATCTAGGTTTTGCATGAGATGCGAGTTAAGATGTTTCACAAAATGCTGTGGTTTTCTTTAAGTAAACAAACCAATAATACATCTTTTTGCCATTGTTAGTATGTATGTGACACATTTCTTAGGAATGTATAAATGAGCTTACTGCCATTGAGTGAGTCATAATTTCTTCAAAATCTTTCATTTTACATGTCCTCTACTTTATTTCCGATAGCAGCACCTATTTTTTCACCTCCATAAACACCTACGTGTTTCAGACCTGATGGACATTTTATCCTTTTTTTTTAGTTGTTTAAGTATAGCTCCATTAACTTTAACACTACAGGCTCCGCTGGCGGTGCCTTTCAGGAATGTGTTTGTTTTTTACAGTCTATAAAATTTAATGGTGTGTGACCTGGTCATTTTTCATGCTGGTGTGCTATGCCTTTAAATGACATCAGTCTGAGGGGTTTCATAGAGAATTTATCTTTGCAATTCAAGGCTCTTTCAACATGACAACCTATAGCACTTGAACGTAAACCGTTCATCCAACCTGCTTCTCAGTGCATGAAGGTTTTTAAAACATTTGCAAGTCCTGCCAATGTCAGATATATGTAGCTAGTCTGGTGTTATGCCTCAACGTTGATTGTTAAGATAAGTGGAGGTGTAGCCCAGGCTTCATAAGCTTTGGAAAAAAAGAGTTAAATGAAGAAGAGTAAAAGAAAAAAAGAGTAAAAGTCTTTTATTTATTTTGTATGCATGTGTGAGAGAGATAACTGGCAGAGAGACGAACAACAAAGAATTTGTTTTTTTTAAATGTTATTTTGTGCACACTATTTTTCATATCATTTAAAAAATATATATTTATAAAAACTGTTTTTTGTGAGTGTGGTCAAGGTTGATGTTCCATGCTGGGTTTCATGAGCGTTACCTAAGAATCCTGATAACTGGTCCAAAACTTAATTGAACTTTAAACCCAGAATTAACTACAAAGGCATAAAATCTTTACTTTTATATTTAATGTGAATTTCTTGCATCACGATTACCTCTATAAGCCCACTGCCTATCTAAGCAGTCAGTTCTCACGTCACAGGGCGTTTCTTTGTACTGTATCTTGGCACCATATCTAATCCACTTTCCCATACAGTTTTCTGATATGCTCTGCACCACTGATTAAATTTGTGCAAGGTGTGAACCTACCAGCGCTCCCTTTAAACCACACAGAGATGTACACAGCCTTAGCTTAGAGATGACTTTATAAAATGTATTTATATCAGTTTTGGCTCTGTTGCACTGCTGCAGTGATTGGTTGGCTGTAGTCTGTGAAACTGTGTTTGCGTATGGAATTGCACGTGTGTGTATGCGAGAGAGACAGTCTGTATGTGTGCCTATGTTGTTTGAACTTCTCTTGGTGCTTTGCTGGCATTTCCTGTAGGTTTGGCTTTAGTCCAAACCAATACCCAGAGGTTCATTCTCTCTCTCTTCTTGTCTCATATGATCAAATGCAAATGGACACACATTCAGACACAGTTGTACTTTTTAAAGTCCTAAGGCCCCCTGCAGCTATAATGCTCAACAGCCTTATGGTGCATATAAACACTGAGACAACTGAAATAGTCGGCATTGAAAACATTCAGTATATCCATTTCCAATTACAAAGATGGTGTAGCATGATGTGAATGGAGACCACCATGTCTTACACTGTAACTGTTGACCTTTCTGTGTGGAGTGTGCATGTTCTACAACCGCATGCGTAGATTCTCTCTTATCGTTACTGCTAAAGGTTTGAAAACAGTCATGATTAAGGCAAAATAATATTATCTTTACATGGCCAAACCTTCATGAACACTGTCTCTAACTCCCGGAACTACTCAAGTTTACAAATTATTTTATTTCAATAAGTGGCATTATGGGCGGTGGCGTGGTGGTAAGCACCATCACCTCACAGCAAAGAGGGTTATGGGTTTGAGTCCCCAGGGGAACCAGGACCTTTCTGTGTGGAGTTTGCATGTTCTCCCTGTGTCTATGTGGGTTCTCTCTGGGTTCTCTGGCTTCCTCTCACAGTCCAAAAACCTGCATGTTAGGTTGATTAGACATTCCAAATTGCCCTCAGGAGTGAATGTGAGTGTGGGTGGTTGTTTGTCCTTGTGTGTCTCTGTGTGGCCCTGTGACAGACTGGTGGACCGTCCAGGGTGTACCCCGCCTCTCGCCCATTGACAACTGGGTTAGGCTCCAGTCCCCCCGTGACCCTACTAGGGAATAATCGGTTACAATAATGGATGGATGGATGAAGTGGCATTATCTGCTCAAATGAACAAATGTCAGAAAAAGAGGAAATTAATTAAATTGTCAATTCTCCCCTAAAAACATTTTTAGAAGTGATTGACCTTGATAATTGCTTCAAATCTAGTGTATCTGAGATGCATTCAGACGTGTGAAAACTGCTGCTCTGATCCAATTACTGACTTCAATTGTAAAATTAAAACATTAATGAAACATTGCGTCATTCTCCATAGAAAACAGGGAGGCTGGTTGGCTGCACCTCACAGCCCAAGTGTTAATAATTCATGAAACATCCCTCTGTACAAACACGTCTGGCTGTCAATTCAGCCATCCACTCAACCCCTGGTAGGGTAGTGAAAAAGGCAAAGCATATAAAACTTCTGGCATGACTGAACACCTGGCATGCTGCATTCGGCACTGAAAATTTCTTGAAACCTTTCTTACATTAACATCAGAACATGCAAATTCCACACAGACAGGTCCTGGGTTCTTGAACCGAGAACCCTCTTTGCTGTGAGGTGATGGTGCTAACAACCACACCACACCACCTTACTGAGCATGTCATGCTGAATCGTGCCTGCCTTCACACACCAAGTGACTGTGGACTAGTGAAACTGGAATATTGGTTACTCTGCCTTTTCTGCCTAATATGCTTTAATCTATGTTAAAGAATGAAATATGTTTTGTTGTTGGGGACAGAAATTGAGATGTCAGATGGCTGTGGTGCCCATGTTGTAGTACTCATTCACAATTTTTGAGACTTGATAGTAATGTTAATAATAAAAAAACATACATCTTAATTAGATTTGGGCTTTTAAAATGACTTGTCATTTCATCAAAATGAACATTTCTGTATTCCAGCACTCAATGCATGAAACCAATTCAATTCATTTCAGTTCATAAATAAATAAATACTCCATTAGTCCATGAAGGAGGCTTTAATTGCTGCTATATAAATTGTTGTTAAAGAAATGCTGTCTTTATAGATAGATAACCAAATTAAATAAGATAATCAGCTGACAAACATTATCAATTAATACATAGTAATTTAAAGCTGATATTCAGCAGAGAGATAATGCACAAGGAATACTTGGAGATCCCTGCCATTTATGGCTAACAAAGAAATGTTTAGAACTTCTTCCTCCTTTTTCTTCATTTTGTTTCCATTCTGCATCCTTGATGTGTCCTCAAACAGACCAGGGAGGGGAACTGATGAACACTAATTAAACTGAGTAATTGAGAATCATAATTTAATAACATAAACCAGATCAGAAAGAAATCAACCATACAAACCTGACAGCACATCGACACATTTCCACAGACACTGCCGTTCTTATTAAAAGCGAAGAGAATGTGGAAAAGCAAGGAAAGAAGCAACTGACGGAAAGGGGAAAATGGGTCAGCTTGCTCGTTATACTTTCTCTTATTCCACAGGGGTGCATCAATAGACAGGAGCTCAGCTAAAATCCACCAACAGATGTTAAAGCTCACTGTCTCTTTCTGTCATGGCAAAAAGGCTCAACAGGCCACTTCTAGTTCTTCACTTCATCTCTTCATCCACTCATCCGTCTGCTTCATGAGAGCTCTCCGGATGTTCACACAAAGAAGAGACAGAACAAAATTCAATACATACAATGACACGCAAATAAAAATAGACACACGCATGAATAAACAAGTTGATGAATTTTATAGAGGTACAAGACAAGTTCTATGTATTAAATATAACACTGCCGAGAAGAAAAGATAATCCTGTTTAATTTCTCATGAGGGCCAGTCCAGAGCCTCTCCTCTGACAGCATCTTCTACATTTGCTTTCTTCTCTTTTATCACACTGATACCACAACACAACTCAAAACCCCCGAAGACTCCCAGGATGGTTTCTCAACTCTGACAAAGACGTGGCTCACTGACAACAACCTCGACATCTGTCAGAAAGTAAATCATATAGAGCCAAAGCAGGGTCTACGTGCCTGGAAAAACGCGACTGCTTCCAGCAGTGTGAGATAGCGAGTGGTTACCAAACAGTGCTGAGCCCACACATTGTATAGGGATTTCTCCCCTCTCCATCCTTAAGCAGTTTGGGATTAAAAGATGAAAAAATGTGTGCATGTGTGCGTGTGTGTGTGTGCATGTGCAGATAAAAAGAGAAGAAGAGAGACTGGAGAACTGTCAAATAAAAAATGAAAAAAGAAATCACTTTTCGTCTAAATCTTAACCCCACACACATTGCCTTAAAAACATATATATAAAGGCTCATTTTATTTTCTCTCTAATGTGAATGTATTAAAAACAAGGCGCCCGCCATTACCTGTGGGGTCCACTGTCCTTAAAATGACTTTTGAGAATCCAAACTTTGTCATGATTAGGGAGAGGGGCAGGTTGACTCATGCAGCTGTGATAGGACACCTGTGAGAGGCTCAGGAAATGTTCCTATGAGGAATCAACGACTGAATGTAGTTGCAGAGAACATATCCATCATTTTGAACATAGTCACACCCTGTTCTCAGAATGAAGACGAATATCTCAGCAGGTCAACTTGTGTAACGTCTTTTAACCAGGTCAGTACTTCCACTTACTATTGTTTGTTTTTCATAGTGAAATATAATCGCAGACATTTTTAAAAGTAGGTCTCTATTTGCACATCACTGAATGGAGTTTTTTTGTTCTGATCATGGTTTGACTCTCAAAATAGTTTTACCAGTTAGGAACAACTCTCATATCAGTGAGGCATAGTACAAACATCCTGCCTCGATCACTGGATCTGCACACGATTCCCCTGGGCTGCATTTGACACATGCTAAAGCCTGCATGTTTATTTGTATATTAGGGTATTTTACTTTTTTTTCCTGTGAACAATATGTTAGCCTTTTAGAATAACGTACTAATCTAATTGAGTGAGGAGGACTTTGATGTGTGCTGTGCTCAGAAACCTTGCTGAGTAATACTGAATTACCAAAAGACTCAGGCGCTTGCTGTGATATCAACTGTAACACAAGAACCCTCAACATTGTATCGGGTTATGCTCCCTGAATGTCTCAAGCACGTCCCTGTCTAAGCCTAAGAGGTACAAAGAAAAGCCAAGCTGGAAGAAATATATTGAAGACTTTCAAGCTGAGTCTATAAGGGCTATTCAAATGTGCACCGGGTTTCCTATTTGAAGTGAGAAAAAAATCCCAATCCTAATCTTGCCCTACATTTTGCAAACAAAAAAAGGATTAAAAAACAATCAGATCAAATTCACTTGGAAAGAAAAAGGAAAATATTTGTTTTTCGAAAAGATATCAGAGGAATAAAAATATTTCTGACAGAAAATGCCGTTGATGATGAATCATCATGAGCTGTTCAGCTGTGGTAAAGCACCTCCACTGGAGTGGATACACTGGTTATGAGGACGATCTGACCGTTTCCTCACAAAAAATTAATTCTAAAAGATAATAAGAAGTCTATTATGGATAAAACATTAGATAATTTTATAACACCAAATCTAAATAGTTATGGAATGATTGGTCAAATAATGTTTTCACAGGCTAACATGCTGATAAATGAACCCGGAACGTGCTCTGTAAAATATAAAGCTCATTAACAATGAAACATAATTTTGACACTGCTGATCTTTTCCTCTTTTCAATCTTTTGTTTTTTATTCTTACTCTTTGCTTGTTGTGTCCATTACAAAGGAAGAACATGTTGATGTAACAATTTAATGTTAGACTGCAATTAAACTTAGAGGAATTGCCTCAGAATCAGACATGAAGTCAACAACTCTGATTTGTTTGCATACCTCTTTTCTCCTCATTAGTGGTTAGTAAGTTTACTCACATTCATGCAGAGTAAGTTGTGTAAGTACTGTATGTAGTTTTTCTCAGTTTTTTATCTTAACATGATCTATGTTAGTAGATCGATGTGAACACTTGTCAGACTGTGAGTATCTACATGTTAATACTGCTAGAAAAGATATACTCCTCACACACTGGTCTGTAATAACAATAATAATGATCACA
The DNA here is from genome assembly GCA_013363375.1 of Menidia beryllina. Taxonomy (NCBI): domain Eukaryota; kingdom Metazoa; phylum Chordata; class Actinopteri; order Atheriniformes; family Atherinopsidae; genus Menidia; species Menidia beryllina. The sequence continues at coordinate 6,305,888 of JABUIW010000205.1, forward strand.
AAAGCACCAACATAGTAGACTAAATCAACCCCCCGAGGTGGAGAATTAAAATATCAAGCAAAATCTAAGTGTACATAAAGATAAATGACATGCTTTAGAGGTGAAAATGTGGATTATATTCACAGTTGTGCAAGTTCTTATTTAAAATGAGCCTGCTATATATTACCAGCATGTCACTACGCTAGGCCACAGTGGGCAAACCCAACACTGGCTCCAATAAGGTTTTTAGGGGTTTCAACAGTCACAAGTTTTCCTGCACTCACTGAGGGGAAGAGTGACTCTGGAGAAGCAGTTTTGTCAAATTTCTTCCCAACAAGTTGACTCATGGAATGGTAACTTAATCCTTCTGCTGTTAGTAGTATAGGGGCCCGCAAATCTCATTAAATGGTGATCCTAAGACAAAATTTATTTTTTTTCAAGGCTCTTTTACTTGAAAAAAAAAACATTCTGAAAATACTCTCCTCTGTGTTGCAACACAGCTGGCTGCTGCATTCTGAAAACAAAATGTTTTTTCTCATTTGAAATCTTTCCTTTTCACCCTCTTCCAGTTACTTTGACAACTGCTCGCTTTGCCTACTCCAACAGTACAAACTCACTTTGCCTCTCTGCAGATTGTTGGCAGAGCTGGACTGACTAACAAGAAGAGATAGCCACAGGGGATAAAAAAACACACGCCTGGAAGGTGTTGCAAATGTAATGGATTATATCTCTAAAATAACTCATGAGAAACGGTATTTGGATATGTTTGGGTATAGATGAACATAACTGGAGATTCAGGCCTGATTAAATCTAAATGGATATCTGCCAGAGCATGTGCGCAGTGAGGCCAAGTAGGGTCTCTGTGAGCGTCTGCTGGTGGGAGGAAAGGAAAAGAAGCAAATATGTGACAAAGCGAGAAAGGAAAGATACACTGCAAAAGGTTATTGGCTCAATTACACAAGATTCTTGGGAAAGGGCTGTGTTATCTGATGGTCACCTATAGCATTCTGCTTTCCTAATAATGAGTTGCATTCTGAATCCTGCAGCGTAACATTTTTCTTTTTTAGAAAAGTGGCTGGTGCTTTGCACCACCTCACTGCTGTCACAGGAATCCCCTCATATGCTGTACTTTAGTTCCATCTGTCGTTTGGCGGTTTGGCAACATTGTAGAAGTCAGAACAAAAGAAGCTAATGTTTTATTACTCTAGACTTATGTTGCAGGGAGCCACTCTTTTTAGGTAGTTTTGAGCAATAGTTTTTCATAAATTCTGACTGTCTTTTAAAGTTAAATTAGAAGATGGTGGCGGTCTTTTAAAAGGTTTTTCTGTTCAGTCCCCGTGCCTAACCATTTTCAGAGGAAGGTTTTAAGTTTGGGCCTTTTAATTTAAACCTTAAATCAGCACCCACAAAAGGACACAAACTTAAACTATGAACCATTCTTCTGTCTACACGGTCAACAGGTCATCTATGGCAAACTTCTTTCATTGCAGCTATAGAAAAAGAAATGTAAGAAAGAGAGTGTGTGGGCACATGTGGAAAATGTTTTAGCCAATGTGAGGTGATCCACATAGCATTGTTAAGGCCTGATCAGAAATTCGTTGAGGAGAGGGTGTAAAGTGCATATGCATTTGACACCTTTTGACATCTTTAAGTGCAATATTAGTACATTAAAAAAATGTGGATAGATAATGCTTTGTGTGCAGAAATGTGTTTAATCTTTAAAAATTCAGAGACGTTTCCTGTTTACGGTGCAGAGATTGTAAACAGAACACCCTTGGCTCAAGAACACAGAAAATACACAAATTTAACTGGGTGTCAGACCACAGGTGGGCTCAGGGTCAGGAAGTGGAGCATGAGTAAGTGCCTGTAGAGATTCACATTTCTCATCTTTGTAACTCTTCACCACTTTGGAAAGCCCATAAGGTGGTGGCAGCAGAGAGGTGAACTCAACCTTCCTCTGATGAACTTCAATCACACGCACGACAACAACACCTTGCTCTGTGCGATAGGCCTAAGTGAGAAATCTGTTACCATGACGCCACCGCTGCTGCAGATGCTATGGCAACGGCTCATTAGGAAAGTGTTTGAGCAGCCACAAAAAGTCTGCACGAACGTTTCATCAGATGAGTGCAGATGTGCTCTGTGGCACAACCATGTGGGTGAACACACACACACACACACACACACACACACACACACAAACAAAACTGCTGCTTCCCTCTGGGAGACGGTGTGACAGCCCCAGACGTCGTGCAGAGAGGCAGCTGACTGCAGCACCTGATAGATCCACAGTTCTGAGGCTATGGGGGGAAACCAGTGAAGACTTCTCCAAAGTTTTCTAAAGAATGCAACAATGAAAAAAAATTCCAAAAGAAAGACATTCATTTTTTAATATTTCCTAGATAGATGGCACTGGTTTTATAGGAGTGAGTTCAATTCAAAGAAAGCATACAAACGATAGTTTGAGGACACTTTTTCATTTCAGGGCTCTTTTGTGAAACTCAGTCATTGGTAAAAGATCTCTGTTTAACGAAGGAATTCTTATATGCACAAGGAAGCAGCAACATGAAGGGGTTGTCTCTTTTTCTTGCGGTTTGGTATGCAGATATGTGACAGATTTCTTGTTTTCTGACTTTCCATCTCCTACACGCCCATAGTAGGTCTGAATCCAGGATAGTTTCCATTTATATATCTTCTGATTTTCTAATCCAAAACCGTACAAAAGCTGAACAGATACAGGACAAAAGAAGTGAAGGAATGAGAGTAGGTAATGGAGTAGTTGGATGAAAGGAAGAGAACAGGACAGTATCAGCAGAGTCCGTCGACCCTGAAAAAGTCACTAGAAGTCACTAAAAAGTAATCAACGTCACAAAAAAGGGAATATTTTCAATGAGAGCATGACAAAATACTACTCTCTTTTTTCTAATGAATAATGGGAGTTTAAAACCTGTAATCGCTCATCAAAAGAGATGTAGTTAAATTTCTAAACAGATAAGCAGATCTGTATATCTGTAAAGTTTGAAATTTTTTAGACTTGATTGAGGAAAAATAGTGAAAGAAAGAAAGAGGGGAAGCAGCAAAGGAGGGTAGGGAGAAAGTCATATGTCAGTTGTTAACAGAGTCATCGTTGCTGAGAATGATACACAGGCAAGGACGTGCGTCAATAGCAGAGAGAGCTGCTAATAGGGGAGACATCCTTCACTAATATCCACGCACTCAGCAGGTGCACAGCTCCTACTTGATACATGTGGGTGTTAAAATGGACCCCATTTATGGCGGAAGACAAACATGTCCGAATGTTTAAAGGGAAAATCCAGAGAAAGAGGAATGATAAGAAGGGTGAAAATAGGCGATAGGTCCTGTTCCCAATAAGTTTTGAATGGTGAGATGGGGCTTCAAAGCTCCCTCTGCCCCTTCACCATGACAACAGTACTCAACGAGGCAGGCCTTACTCCAGCCCGGGATGGGAAACAGCGGGGAGGATGATGATGGCAGGAAACACAGAAAGAGAAAGGCCAAAGACATGAAGAAACATGGACAGGCATCTGACCCCAGTGATTTTGATCACAAAATGAGACAAATTTTGTTGATGAATGAAGGGAAGAGGAGGAGCAGCTCTGGGTAATTAGTCCGTGGAGGAAGGAGCCAGCAATATTTAGGCTAAATAAAAGACCTCCGTCCACCTGCTGTCTGCTGCTTTGTGACACACCTGCACATGCACACGAGGTTGTGGTGTGCTGTTGACAGTTTGTAAGTCATATTTGGTTCCAACATTTGGTTTGAATGAACATGAAATGATCTGCTTTATTTTTCCCTGTTACAAAGCCACAGTGACTGCTTACTCATCACAAATTCAACAGACCCATTTTCCTTGACATTGTGCGTGCTTATTCCTTCTATTTATAAATCGCAGCCTGCTCCGTCTCTCCTCTCTTTGTAGAATGACTCAGAGCACTTACTTGAATACAGGGTAAATCCCCTTCTGGTGCCTTTATACAGTGATGAACATTAAGCATAATTTTCATCATTGTATGAAGATTCTGAGTGTTGATACAGTACTGGTAAAAGTCGCCTTTATATTGAAATGGAGAAAATTATTTATCAATATTTTGAGTACAAAAAACAAAAGTTTTACAAAATTAACACATTTTTACATAGTTAAAATACAGTTTGATACTTTTAATGTCTGTATTTATATAATTTTGTACATTACTAACATATGTTAACAGGTAGTGAGAACATGATTTAAATTAGTTGAATTTAAATTAAGTTAAATTTAGTTAATCAGTTAAATTAAAAAGAAATCAATGGTTTAGAACTGTACTCAGCATTCCCCTCCATTCGTCTCCAGCCTCTTATTTAACTGTTATCTCATACTGGCTGATTCTCCACTCAAAAACATGGTAACGCATGGTCAGTTCTGTTAGCAGTGGGAGTGAACATGATGAAGAATCCTGTCTACAATACTTGTAGACTGCACCTGGTTGTCAAGGAAACAGGGGTTCTCAGAGAAAGGGTGAGAACAGATGATGACTCAGTGAGAAAGACAGATGTCAACACATCAAAACATCCTTTAATGACAGTGGTGACTTTCTGCATCAAGTGTCAGCAGCTCAGTGAGGGTTGTGTAACCAAACACACACTGGTCACCCATACTGTATAACCAATGGGTAAGTAGAGAAACAGAGACCCCTACTGGCAGAAGAAGGTCATATCAGAATAATGCATTAGTAAACTTCTACACAGAAATGGGGCACATAAGCATTTGGGAAGCCCAGATAACCAGCTTTGGAGGTTTTCAAAACGAAAATGAAAATTGGTTCATAGCTGAAACGAAGGAGATGCAGGAGAACGGCACTGACAACAAAAGCAGGTAATAACTCATGTGTGCTGACATCTTCTCCTTGACACATCAGTGGGAGCCAGACTTGGCAGAAGCTGGGATTTACCGTCTGATTTACTGTCAGAGAAAGAGGCACAGGAACGGGCAACTCCACACAGAAAACATACACCCCTGAGGCACATACAAATATCTGCAGAACAGACAAATCACAAGAAACTTGACACATTTGAAAGAGCATTTTCTGCAGAAGAATTTACAGAAGTGGAAGACCTCTGACTTATTTCTATCTGCAGCTTCTCACTATTTTATTCTCTTCTTCTACACTAGCCTCTCTCCTTGTTGCAGCCTAACTGCACTTGATCGCTTCTTTCACACGACCCTAGCTCTCCCCCACTCGCCCTCATATCCTTTTCCCCCCTTAGCTCTTCCTCCTAAATTTTTCTTTGCTCTGTCCGCACCTTCATATTCTTTTCAATCAGAGCTAATCTCGGCTGAAAATGAACCCGGCAGATGGCAGCCAAAACTGTAACATAGTGTGACATTGGGCACATCACTACTGAAAAAACGAACTAACTAACAAACTAAAAGAAACACACATTCAATGCAGAGCCACAAATTAATTAAAAACACATAGTATTAGGGCAAAAGTTTTAATAAGCATGAATTTGATTTGATTATCTAATTTTATTATGTTTGCATGTTGACAAACATTAAGTGAATACATTAATAATTATGCTTTATGTAAAGTCAGTGTGTTAGGAAATTTGGGTCACTTGGCCTTTCCCAAAATATTATATCTAATGGCTACTATCCAGATTTTCAGCTTTCAGATTTGAATCTCAACTCTTGTCCCTAACTTGTCACCTTGAATGAATCTGTGTGTTTTCCTAACTAAAACAAAGTCTAAATGTAAACTCCAATGAAACTCCGAAAGGTGAGAATGATAAGCTCCTGCTGTCTTTGACTGTTGTTTGTTTGAGAAAGGATGTCTTGGGGACAGGGGTTTAGGAGGAAGTCTGTATCTAGCCTGAGAAGTTAGACCCGGGGCAAAAAACGAATGAGCAAAATGGATATGGAACGGCTAAACTGAATACAGGACACAAACAATCACAAAATGAGATATAACTACCCAAATGTGACAGCAATGAGAAGGTATAGTTTCCATCTCCACTGGAAGCGAAGGCTTTGCATTCACACGCACGGCTGGTTCCAGCAGTGCTGGAGATATCAGACATGATCAACACTCTGTGAGGATTTATCTGTTTTTTTTTTCATCACCGCCATCCTCATCACCTCATTCTATTACTCCTCCTGCTACCCTCATTAGTTTTTCTTCAGCCTTTCCTGTCACCTCCTCCCTTCTGTCTCTGTGTGAAGCACCTGTGTCAGCTCTGTGTCTCTCTCCTGCTGTCCTCATCATTCAGGCGGAGTGCACGACTTAGCTCTTTCCAAAGCTCCTTCATCTTGCCTCTGCCTTAATCTCCTGGTCAGCCCAAAGGCCAGCCCACACAAACACGGCATAAAACCATCATTTTAACATAGTCTGGACCACTGATTTATTTCACATCAGTGAAAAACAAACTGTAAATCGTTTTCTGTTCAGTCTGAATGAAATATAAATAATATCAATGCCAATTCTTTCACTTTTTTTGCTATTCTTATTATTCTCCTTTTATACACAGAAAGTCATTAACTCATCTACTGTACTTAAAGACAGACAAACTAACACACAATCACTCCAGAGCGCACATAAGCTCAGCTCATCGCGGCTGCACTGTCTCTGCAGATGAAGGTGCATAGAGGAACACACAAGATGCATTAAGCAGAACCTGTATCAATGACCATTTTCCTTTTCAAAGTAAATAAACTGCTCCGAGGGTAGATCCTGTATAATCTTCAACAGTCCCGTCTCTCCCCAGTATTTCATGTGGCCAGAAATGACAGCGAGTGAGGAGTAGCCACGGTGTGCCTGTGCATGTGTGCGGAGGTCAGGAGCGCGGCACTTGCCCTTCACAGAGCACACACTGCGGTGGCAGGGTGTAACTGTACACCACTGAGAATGTGTGTGTGTGTGTCTACAGTGAGCTTATGAAAATTGTAACTGTGGTGACAGAGGCATGGCAAGTACCTCTCAAGGTGACTGTAGTGAGACATCCCATTGCTCCACTGTCTTTCTTCCACGGCCTTTGTCCTTCTTACCTCGTGGCTGGGATTCTGGGACTAAATTAAAACCGCAAGCTGCACTGCAGCTATCTGGGCTAAACTGGTTTGATAATCAGATTTTTTACTGAAGAGTGGTTTGTGCAGACTGACATTGTTATTTTCACATACAAAACACACTCTAGTTTCCATCCTTGTTTTCAAACACATGTGTATCATGACAATGGAGCAATTCTGGATAATACAGTACATGGGCTATACTCTGTGTATACAATAGGGTTGAATCAACAGCAGTTGGTATGTAAAAAGAAAACCTTTTTTTTTGTTGAGAAGATACCACAGAGAATGTGTCTCATTAAAAATGTCAGCTAGGTGTGGAGGGCTGATTGGTCTTTTTGATCCATTAGTTTTCAATCTATCATGATGGACAAGCTGCATGACTCAGTCCACAATATGTATATTTAGTAAAAACCTATACTCAACATGATCTGCTCCCCATAAGAACTGATCTGATCTCAAATATTCAAATGTCTTAGTTTTTTCCCCATCCATTTCTGAGCAGCACATAAGATAGTATGAAACTTTATTTTCATCGGGTACCCTATGAAAATAAGCCCAAATAAAGCCCAAAAACTATCTGTGAAATAGCTGGCCAGCCATCAGTTTTTCTCATACAGTAGTCTTGTTTCAAACAAAATCTACACATAAAGAAGTCTCATTTTATGCTGTTACTTTATCCAAAACATTTTGCCTCCCTTCAATGAACTGGCAACAGCTGTAAGTGGGGTATGGAAATGAGATGTGTTAATTTAGTCCATTTCTATTAGGAAAAGAGAAAGGGCACAGAGGCAAATCTGTCATTGATTTGCTTTGCCGGAGTACTCTCACTTCAGCCGTTTTACTTCAACAGAGAGAAACAGATTTGGATGACAGTTACAACCAAATCTTAATGTGGAATGTAATTTAGTGCAAATGCTGAACTGATCCTAAATTGAGTATTTTTGTCCTGCTTCCACAAAGTTCTGGACAGCAGAACATGTAAGGCTCTGTAACTAGCTTGAAGCATAAATGCGCACATGTGCGCGCGCGCACACACACACACACACACAAACACACACACACAATCCCATAGAAAGCACATCTGCAGCTGCAGCACACAGCTCTTTCAAAATGATTCGCCTCTAATCTGGTCTGGTATGAAGCATTACTGAGTTGTGTGTGTATTGTGTGTGTATGGGTGTGTGTGCACGTCCATCACAAGGCCCTGGATGATTTATTTATGAAATGTGATTTTTCTTTCTGGAGCTTTTCGGCCTTGTAACTTAAGTGCGCGCCCTCAGTCAGTTGTTCACACATACACACACATATACACACACACACACACACACACTAGAAACACACATTTTCACTCACAATGAATGCGCTCAGTCATTCTTTAATGTCACATTGACATGCAAAATTTGTACTGCAAAGAAATTCTTTTATTTCTTTTCGGAATATTTATTTCAAGGAGAATTTAATTCCAATGTGTTTACCTGTGTTTGCTCCCATAGTCTGTTCATGAATTAATTTGCTGCAGCACTAATTCTCCCAGCCATTTAATCACACACAAAGTACTATTTCATTTTTCTTTATGATTCACATGGTAGCTAACATTATCACTGACAACACAGCGACTTCTTTTTTTTTAACAGTATACATTCATATATTTTAAAATCCACAACAGTCCTAAATGGAAATGTGACATGAGATGACTTTTGTTGGGAAAACAGAGTTGTGCAATGCATTCTCAGAGGCAGAAAATACTGCTGTGCAGCGGGTGTGGCCCAGATTGCGTGAGTAACTTCTTTGCCACTTTTTTTTTTTTACTTGTGAGTGTTTGTGCGTGTGCATGACGTGGTGGCAGTCACACTGGGTGACTGAGTGAGCTCATCTGTTCTGGAGGTCTATAAATATTGTAGATGCCATGTGCCTGCAGTAGACCATCTCAGCAAGCTACTGTATGATGTCATCCTGGTACTCAGACACATGCACAGATGCATACAGCTGTGCTGCTCAGGCCTTGCATCTGATGCAAAGCTAATGTGAGGTAAGAGCCAATAAAAAATCTCAATCTCCAAAAAATGTTTTTGTGTCCTTTTTTCTCACCATTGTTCAGTGAAATTCCCTTAAATTGAACCTGTGCAAATCACCTCTGTGTCCGAATGATAGTTTGGACCTTGTGTATTTATTCAAGGTAAATTTAGACATCAGAAAGATGAGAACGTGTAAGGTGTAAATTCAAGCCTGCATCATGACCAGACATTCACATTTGGGCTGTGAAAAAGGGACAGTTTTGGTTCTGTTGCTTGAAAAAAATTATTTTGCTGAATGGAGAAAACATAGTAAAAAATCAATAGGGAAGCTGTATAAAGTCCTTCATGTTTGTTCATTTGTTCTGAGTCTTTGTTTTAATTTCTCTGTTTTATTTCCCTTAAAAACACGCTACTTCTGTGTTGATCTATTAAAACCTAGATATTGGTTATCTATCCTCATTAAAAACAGTTAGTGACCATTTTTAGTCATCTGAGTGCAAAAAACTTAACAACCAACAACAACCACTAGATAAATCTTAAAGATTATATATAGACAATGTGTTTGGACCACGTACTCGATGTGTATGAGGATAGTAAAATGAAGTAAGCATAGATGGATTAGATATTAATAAATTATGGTACAAAATATATATATTATATATATATATATATAAATGGCTATGGCTATATATATATATATGTATATATATAGAAGGTTACAGTGTTTAACTACTAAACAAATATAGAGAGCATTAAGCCCCTCAAGACCATAGCCATTTTGAAGGCATCCAAATTTCCCGATCCAGTTTATGAGGTTTTTAGCTAAACAAATAATTGGTCAAAGCAACATTTCAAGTTTTCTTTATCTATGTTGAATGGTTTGCCATAGCGCACGAGCAATTCTTATCTGATGTTATCCACATCTGAAATGGAGAATGGAATAAAATAAAGTAGTGACACATCTTCTTGCTCCATTGAAAAGACCCCCCCCCCAAACACTGTCCTCCGGCCAGCCCCACTAACACACTGAGCTCCCCAGCTTTGGCAGTCGATCATTGACCGCAGTCAAGGTTGAGGCATCACATGCCAAAGAACACACACAAGCCAACTTTAGAGTCATTATAGATGCAGAGAGCACCAAGATGAAAATTTCAAGGCTAATATTGTATTTATTAAGATTAACTATCATAAAAATATACCTAGAAAGCCACACCACAGTTGCTCATACTTTAATTGGGATCCTAAGTGTGAAAAGGTGTTAGAAAGTAAACATCAACCACTCACTAACCCTCCCCCCGTTTCCATGGAGACTGAATTTGCCAGGCTTTGGAAGGTGGAAGGTGAGAGGGAAAAATCCTGAGTCTGCACATGGACATAAACACATACAAAGCCTATATAGAGTACGGCAGACTGACAGACGGACAACTAGAGGTGCAAGTGTGAACAAGGACAGGCAGCAAGACTGAGAGATCTATATCAGGAACAGCATATTGTGCGTGTTTGTGTGTATATGTATGTGAGGGACTCATTGGCGCCATGCAGTCAGGGTGAAAGGGGAACACTAGAGAAACGGACATATATTCCGTTGGGTCAGCATTAAACAAGAGCCAGCTAGATGTGTTGTGTATCCCCACAGGGTCGGTTGCGTTGTGTGGAGCCTACATGTGTGGAAGAGTGTATATATTAGTGTGCGTGAGCTAACAATAATGTCCCATAGGAGAAGGATTTTTTTTTTCTTCCCAAGAGATGGGAATAAAAATAATCTGATGCAGATGATGGATTTGTGACATGTTTACACCAGTGATTTACAGACATTCAGATGATCATACAAGGATAGTGGAGGGAAAATGCTCCAAAACTTTCTCCATCTTTATTACTCACAGATCTCTGTAATAAAATAGCTAAGTTATTTGAATAAATCAAACGCTAAAGTCTTGGTTGTAGGGCTGTGAGAGAAGGGTGTGTCAGCTCAAATGCTCTAAATCAACGAGACAGGAAGGATTTAAACAGCTGTGCGGAGGTTTGCCAACCAAGAAAAGGTAGATCTGTACGACATTAAGTATTACTTTGCAAATGGCAATATAGAGGGACGGCTTCTGAAGATCACATTTATATTGAACCCAAACGATAGCGCAAAATAAGACAACTCTCTTGAATATAGTCACAAGATGAGATCAGTATGCAGCTTCATAAAAGTTATATAAAATAATGCCATTTAATATTGTATTGCTATTGCAGGGAGCCTTAGGTCCCCTTGCTCTTGAAAATATTGAGACTTTGTGAGCGTGGAGGTTTAATATTGTTATCTTGAAGCCATGGAAAAACACAGAAGTTAAAGAATTACAGTACAACTTGTGTATTAAAAAAATGAGCAAAGAAGAAATTTTGAAAACAGCCCTTAAGAATACTTGCAAGTATATGTGTATGCATGTGTATAGCCCATGCTACAATGCATCCATCACCCTGGCAGCAAGACCGCAGTCAATCTGGACCAATTAAGGCACAGATCTGTGGGCGCATGAGGGTGTGTGTGCGTTTCACTTTCTGCTTCCTCCAGGGTTCCCCCTTCCCCCATAACTGGGCTAACGCAAGATGGCAGAGAGGGGGAAGGATGAGACGATTGCGGAGAAAAAAAGAAAGGATGTTACTATTTGTTCTCTGACATGGGATGCCTGAAACCGGAAGAGAGGAAACAGAGGATCAGATACGGGAAAAATGAACTGGTCGCAGTGACAAAAGGATGTGCCTGAAACTTGAGAGCCAGAGGTTAGACAGAAATATTGGAGGATGGCAGCAGAAGTGGAGTGTAGGCGGCACCATCTAATGGAAGCTGCAGAGCTCCAAATGACCTTTATGTAACTCAACAACAGGCCCTTCCTCTGTGTCTCAGTCTTTCTCGAACTATCATTCACACTTTTTCTCAGTGCTCCTCACTTTCTCTCCTTTTAACGCAATTACAATGTTTAGGCTGCAATAAGAAACTCTATTTCACCACTGTTCATGGGTCTTGTGTTGACTCAGATGTTAGATCAAGAGTCGGTGGATTTATGAATCCACTATTTTTGCCACGGTTGTGGGCTCAGTAGGCTGCTGTTGTGCTAACAAAGAGCGGAAAAACAAGGTAACAGTAAGTGAGGCTTACATAAAGATTTCAATCACAGATGTAGGATTTAATTGATTTATTCATTTTGTGTACGTGTCGAAATACACGTAACGTGACATTTTGGACTAACTACAAAAATTCCAGGTGAAAGGAGTAACAAGAAAGGTATTTGCACTTTATTCTTCACAAAGAAGATATCTTTCCATCCATCCATTGTCATCTGCTAATCCGTGGTTGTTTCGCAGAGGCAACAGGTTCAGGGGAGAAACACAGACATCCTTCTCCTCAGCAATGCACCTCAGCTACTCTGGGGGGATACTGAGGCGTTCCCAGACAGGATGTAAAGTCTGTCCGAACCGCTCCAGTGCTCACTGAAAATCCTGGACAGAAGAAGCCAACATAACCATTAAAAGCAGAAGTGCGATCCTGAGGTTCCCAACCAGACACCCTCCTCTCTACGACCACACCTTCACAGCCTGTCCATGAAAATCCCAAACAGGATCGGTGATGATGGGAAGCCCTGGTGACGTCCAACAGGAGCAGGAACCAGATTTGTCTTGGTGCCAAATATTTGGATACAGCTCGTACCTTAGTTATATAGCTCATGAAAGCAATTCAAGCGCCCCATTATCCTTATCACCTCCCAAAGAATACCTCGTGGAAGTCTACAAAATGCATGAAGACTCTATGGTCAAACTCCCATGATCCCCTCAATAATTCTGCAATGATAAAGACCTGGCCCACTATTCCACAACCTGGGCAGAAATCATACTGCTCTTCTTGAATCTCAGGTTCAACAATTGGTTGGAACCTTTTCTCCCCCACTAGGAGGCTGAGTAGTGTGATCCCCCTGTGGTTGGAAGACACTCTTTGGTCCCCCTTCTTGCTTTTTGCTTCTTTTCTTATATCAATTGTCAAATGGTTTTCCACAGCATCCTTGAGGACAAACAAAAGTCCTCCATGGTCCCCCCGAATTCCTCACACACCTAAGTTTTAGCTTCTGCAACCAGTCTGCAGTCAGCACCTGGTACCTGTCAGTCGCTTCACGAGACCTCTGGGACATCCCAGCCCAAAAGGACTCCTGATTCAGCTGGGGCGCAGCAGTGGGATCTTTGGTTACTCGCCCAACACGGAAAGGCACTGACAATCTTCAAGCAACAACCCTTGGAAGCTGCATGCACAGCGGAGGTACTGAACACAGGCCGTTCAGATTCCATATCCCCTACCTCCCCTGGGATGTGAGAATAATTCTGCTTTTTTATTTTACACTTCACCTGTCACACACAAATCAGATATGTAGCAACATATTGAATTTATTTCTCATATAACTGAGACTATAAATATCTAACATGATTACCTGACATCTCTTGCCTTATTCATTGCACCCGCATTTAATAAAGGACAAACTGATGAAAGGTGTCTGAATTTTTCCTACAGCAAAAAGGGGCTAAAGATATTGACCTGTCAGCATGGTTTATAATACTATAGTAATTTTTTTTTATAAGTAGACTGAGATGTATGCCCTGACTTATCAACCATGGTAACTTTGGAATTATTTCAGGTAATTATAGCCTCCTAGCTCTGAAACTCAGATGGCATTTGTCAACAATTTTTAGAGGAACCAATTATATCCAGATGGATATAATTTGTCAGCATTGATCCATGTATCCATTTTTCGCTGAAAAATAAAAACAATAAACATTGAGTTTAGTTGGACAAAAGTGAGATGAAATCAGTAATGGATGAATTAGACAGGAATATATATATGAAGAGATATAGGCTTTTCATCCAAAGTACATAGACTATGAAAGCCAATGACAGTTACAGTTCTTCCAAACAAACTTGTGGGGTATTGACAGTGAGAAAGCCATGTTTCTCAGACATCTGAGAACCCTCAGGTCATTCTGAGTGTGTGCTTGTTAAATTTGTGTCTGATTGCGCAATAGGGACAGAATAAGTGAGAGTAAGCGTGAGTAAATGAGAGGGTCACTGAAGTGTGGAAATGAGGGCAATAAGGGATGTTTTGGGGCATACAGCAGTGGAGCGAGAGGAAAGCAGATAAGTGTGAATGATGTTCATCTTGTGCTAGGAAAGACTACGTAACAGCCCCCATTATTTCAATGGGACAGCGTGATGCTTAATGACCTTCATCATTGATGGGCAGACCATAGCCACACGTATATATCACGTATAGAGGATTCAGGTTCAGGTTGATACATAGTAAGTAAATGTATTGCACAGGTTTTACCATGGATTTACCAGACATGTTATACCTCCGAAGTCATGGCTGTGCTCATTTTCAGCACACATCACACTGATTCAAAGCAAACATGCAATACATACGTGAGAACACTGTATACATAAATGGTATGATAATAACTCCAATCAGTAAATTGAACATTCCTCCACTTTCATCGAAAGAACATCAGATCGGAAAGTCTGTCACTAAAATATAAATAAGTGTGAGTAAATATGCGATTCATAGATTGAAAGAGAAAAGATTGAAGAGATCTGTGACCCGAAATAACACCTTAGAAATGGTGCGCCCATCTTAAGCAGTCAGAGAAAAGCTGTAAGTAGAATGAGCTAGCTGAGAGATATAAAGCATTATTTGACAGAATGATAGCTAACTAATAGACCTCTCAGTGCACACTCTTAAAACCATCAGCACTGATAAGACACAGAGCGACGAACATAAGAGACAGAGAGACTGAGAACAAGAAATAAGGCGGGGGAGCGATCCTTTGAAGAGAGAGAACAGATCAGTCTGTTGGCAATGTACATTTGGATCCCTAAATGATCACTGAGTCAACCTATGTGTAGTCATGGCTCTCACTGGATACATACACCAATAAAAAAAGTAAAAATGATGAAACTTTGGCCAAAGAAAAATGAGAAAACTTGTATTTGAGTGTGAGTGTGTGTCTGAGCGTGTGTAGGTAAAAGTCTGTAATTGCTTTTGAGTGTCTTCCACAACCCACATATATGTGAATGGAGTTGGAAGTAAATGCACAACAGACTGCAGCTGAGAAGTGAGGCATCTCGTAGGTGGTGCTGAATAAATGGGTCTTGATTTGATACACAGGACAAGATGATCTGAGAGATTTTTGCAGGATGTGCCCGCACAAAACGTTTTTTCTCAGTTCTGCCAGTAAATACTGTGAGTTCCCACTATTTCAATCACTCTTGAATGACATCTGTCACATAGCATAATATGAATATGTCATTGTGTGCATGTTGGCATTTGACCAGACGCAAAAGCGCCCTGAGCTGCAGGGCCAACATTCCATTCACATCTGCACATACGTCTTTCTGTGAGGCACATTCAAGTCTGCATGTAGTGTGCAAGTTTATGCACCCTTGTGTGTGGCTGTGGTTAAGTGTGATGTATCAGTCCTGCTGGATGCTTACAACACCAGGAAGTGCTGACTCTGTGTAGGCAATTCATCACTGTGACCATTTCTTCATGGAAGATTTCAGTATGTATGGCTTCTATTTACCAAGGCTAACGAAGTGAACACCATACAAAGGAATCACAATTCTCTTAAGTGTTCCTGCCTTGGGCCTTTATTTATCATGTCATGGTATTTATAAATTCCATTAACATTTTATACAGACGTGCACTCCATCTTGACATTTCAAATAGAGATATCTTTGGAGGAAAAAGAGAAATATCCGTTCATTTAAACTATCTGAGCCTGTGGGAACTAGCACCAAGACTTTCCCTAAACAAATCCATGCCATTGTAATAGATAATAAATCATTTTCCTGCTGACCTATGGAAAACCTTTCTTGAAAAAGACATCATCTGGATGGAAGCACATGTTGCTTTAGGATCTTTTTATATTTCAATGGTGCCTTTCCAGACTTACATGTTGCGAATTCTACTGTTATTAATGCACCTCAAAACAATCAGGGAAGTAGGATTTTGAAATAAGCACTGAAAATGGCCTGTCCGCTTTGGTCCGGCGTGGTGTCCAGGACTTTGCATTCAATTCGTCTAACTGGAGCATATTTTCTCCAATTTACCTCAGTCTTTAACAAATACTTCTGCTGCGACTAGAGGCTCTTGCTTGGAGAAAGTGGGGCCGGGAGATGTGCCTCAAACTGCTGTGTCGATGGTACACCTAACGTGTCTGCATTGTGAGTCGCTTTGGATAAAAGTGTCTGCTGATTGCATAAACATAAACACGTCTTTTTTTCTGATTCTATGTTGATTTCCAGACTGTCCAACCATAAAGTTTAAGATTTAAGACTGTCCAGTCTCTCTTTTCATAATCATGCTAACTCACCTCTCCTTGTAAAATCCCCTCAAAATGCTTCCACCCAGCTTCTCCCACAGAGTCCTGTCAGACATGGCAGTCTTAGGGGCTGACTGAAAATCTTCATCTCATGTGGCACCGCTCCACCTTCTCCTCCTCTTTCCCTTTCCGTCCATTTCTACCTCCCTTTGTCATTACTCTCACCTTCCCCTCTGGTGGTCCTGCAACTCCAATCATTCTGCTCTCATTACTAGGAAGAGGGAGCTCACACACACGCAGAGTGGCTTTCTGCACCTCACATTATCAGAACATGTCCCTTGCTCCTGGGCACCATCAGGCACTCGTGATTGAATGTTTTTACCTGACTTTTTATCTCTCCGTCTCTCCTCACTAAATCTTCCTCTGTTGTTTTCTATGTCTCCTTTTCTCACCTTTCCTCTTCCTTTATTTGCGCTCCTGATTTCTCTCAGCCAGGCAGGGGGACAAATTGGCATCCAGCTGAGCTAAATGTGCCTAGTGCTGGGAGCCAGATGGCATTGGCAGAGGGATGGAGGGAGCGAAGGATGGACACTACTGAGAGAAAGAGCGTCTTAGCCATGGCTCGGCCCAGTAACACGGGGGGGCTCGCATTATACACTAATAATCTATTAGTGCTCAGGGGTCTAAAAGCTGTGCACAGGTACTTGCCAGGGGGCAGCCGGCTCAGAGCTATGGTGATGAAGATCTTAAATAAAAGAAGCCCCAGGATTACAGAGGAGAGGTAGAGGCGACTGGAAGACTGTCAAAGTCATGGACGACGGGATAGGAAAAAGACAAGGATGGATGGATGTTAGCTATTAGAAAGGCAGAAACTGTATGATGAAAACTTGTTTGTGTCATTTCATATGTCCCAGCTGTGTAGTAATGACTCAAAGCTAAACTTGGCTTTATTCTTTAAGCACTTTCTGAAATACATGTGCTACATAAAGTTTAATGGCTGTGGTCAATATTGTAAAATAAGTCACCACACTAATCTTTTTATTAATCATATACAATTTACAACCCCAATCCATATAATTACAAACAACCCTTGGATTTAGACACTTTACGTTTATTTGTTAAAGGTGTATATTACAATGAAATAACATTCATGATTATATTAAAAAGGATTTAAGTATGTCTGAAGTCTCTATGAGATCAAAGACAATTAGGGCAAACTAGGGCTTAAAATGTGTCAATCTATGAATCTATATCATACTCTGACCAAGCACAAGAGTCTATACATCTTTATCACATCTGAATTAAAGTTTAAATCCTGCTGTATTTGTTGCACTTTGCTATGAGAACTTAAAACCTATTTGCCCCGTTTTTTTTAAAGGTTTTTTCTTTTGACGCAAATTCGCACCAGCAACACTTAACCTACAAAAGACATGTGTAAATAATACTTAGCACTTCCATCAGCCTATGTCCAGAGTAAATACAATTACTATTTCTGATTGACATTCTTCATAATTGCACCAGTCGGTAAGTGTGTTGTTTTTCAGTTTCCTCATTATATGCACTAACAACCACCATTAAAACACATTTTTTGCATGTTAAAGCCACATTTCTTTAGCCGTCAAAAACTTAAACAAACTCAGTTTAATGGACTGACAGAAGCCCAGAATTCATTCAGCCAATATGTGAGAAGAATAATGGGATTTTCTAATGGGATTTTTTTTGCTGCCTGTCAGCAAATATGCAACTTCAGGCCTTTGTGATTATTTGCACAGTTTTGCACACTGATTAGCTGGTTTCTGCTTTGAAAAAGTCAGCAATCAGTCTTGAAAAGTCAGTCACCCGCTGCACCGCTCCAGTCTTGTTTATGCATTGTGCTCTTACTGTACTTTATGGGATTGTCATGTTTAAGGTTTGAGGTCATGTCAGCAAACTAGTTAATCTTGCAAATACTGGGCCACAGCTAAAGATATGGAATGAACAAAACTTAAAAGATTGTGACCGGCAGCAATTAACTTATCTCCTTTTTACTCGCACAAGATACACACTTCACAGATTCTCGCTTAATCATGGCATGTCAAAAGAAGTGTGACAACAAATATCTTGACGCTTTCGGGAGTATATTTCAAAGATGTAGAGGCACACTGTCTCTGAAACAGTTTGAAGCTGTTAGAACGATGAAACAGTGTGGAGTTAGCTGTATACTGCTTACGACAGCATCTCTGTGCTGGGTGTCCCCGTCCTCAGCTGCTCCTGAGGGGAGGGGCTGTGTGTCTCTCTGCCTGCAGCAGCCTCATAGAAGAATTTGATCACATATTACAGTTTTAATATCAATCATTATCTCCAAATGCACTCTCTCAAAAGGTTTTTCTCTCAGCTACATGTTGATCATATCCCATGCATGTCACGGGCATGTCATCGACCTAATGAAAGTATATCAACTTGTGAAAAAAGACTAAATTTGTCTTCTTGAAGGGCAGATAATATGAGGGTGACTCCCAGCAGATGAGAGGAAGATTGGCATGGGAGAGCAGGGTTGTAAAGAACTCTCTTCAAACAGCGATAAAGAAGATGTTTATTATTCTACATGGAATCACAAAGGCTATGTATTACTATGATTTAAAAAATGTTACCTCATGCTATTATTTTTGTTGAAAAAGTTGTCGCAAACTTGTTTCTCTGTTTTGGTCATATAACATACAGGGGGAAATATTTCATTATATAGTAAAACATTTTTGTCTAAACTAGAGGTGTCTGATTTCCTCAAAATGACATTTCTGTTTGTGGGATGAAGGAAATGGGTATACATTTTTTTTTAGCAATCGTGCAGTCACACACAAGAGGACACCTGGTCACCCTATGGCTGCAGAGGGATTTTAGGTCACACGCCTGTCATTGTTCCAACTTTCATTTTGCTCCAAGCAATAGTTAGGGAGGTTTCGGTGTGAGAGGAGAATATGGATGACTTTCTCCTCAGCTAATTAAATCTTTAAAGATTTTTATATATTCATATTTTCCTCTCTTACCACGCCTCCTGGTGAAATTCAACAGTTATCTTTATGGCCCACATCCACCTAAATCCATCCATTTTAAATAGCAACTTTATCCATTTCAGGGATGGAGCCTATCCCAGCTACTGTCAGGAAAGAGTCATGGTATAGAGTTGCCAGAATTGCTAGATAGAACCACGGAAGATGGAGAGCATACCAACTAACAACTGCACCACAGTTTATCCCTTTAACATAGGCCCAAGCTCCAAGAGTTTGGGCACGGCATAAGGTTGTTGGGCTTCTGCAGCAGGGCCAGTGAGATGAGGTCATTTTTGATCTGCCTTTGCCTTCAGCCTAACACTCAATATCCTATCATGGCGCACAAAGCTGTTTCAGCCATCCATGCATAAGCAACACTGGCTGTAGGCATACATGCTCACACACATCACAAATACACAGATTCAGGATGACGTGCAAACAGCATGAGTTGGCATTTAAGAAAAATACAGGAGCTGAATTATTTCTTTTTTTCGTGAGAGGGTGTAGGCATTTCAGCCTACATGTAATATCAGTTTTGTTAGCAATACCTTTAATGATTCTAATATCCCAGGTATATCAGAGCACCAAAGAACTGGGCAATTGTCATTTTGAGTGACATAAAATGATTAGTATTTTTTCAGTGAAACATTTCTGAATATCCGACTCAATGGAGAGGCTTTAAGTTAACTAATTCTTGTTTAGAGAAAGCTTTGAAGCTTATTTTCCCTGCAGTTTAAAAAGTATTAGCTTTGACACTTTCTTCTCACACAGTACCTGTAAGCACAACACAAAAATAGTACGATGAATTTAGTGGCTGAACACCACAAGAGCGAGAAAATATTTTGCTGGCTTTGGTATAGTAATGGGAAATACCAATGTCATCCACTTCACATACTATCGCAGTATCAATATGGCTTATTGGGACGACTACAGTAACCGTTATTAGACTTAGTACTTAGACTAGAGTAATCTTGCAGTTAGCTTATGAGCAGCTTTATGAATCTGGCATCATTTGAAAGGTTTCCACATAATTCCTAATACAGTGCTAAAGAAACCCAGTGTATCAAACTAAATGGAAGGTAACACCAGGCGATCCCTAACCTCTTGCAGCCTCCCCGGCTGGTTTTATACATTTCTTATACACATTGTGAAGAATACAGTGAAGAATACTGTGCATCACTGCGGAAAAAAAGGGACACGTAAAACCTCTGCACGTCAGCAAAAGCAAGATGCCAGCTGGTGTTAAGTTGCTCTGTCACGTTATTTGGAAACAAGTCTTCACACAGGACATTCTGTAGCCTACATTAAAAAAGACTTTGCGAGGTTCCTAAAAGTTTGTTCTTCAAATAAGAAATTAAAGTGCAACGATAGGGAATTTTAGCATGTACTGTACCCTTCAAAGTTAGATTTTAAAAGGAAATTTGGTGTGCCAAATGTGACTCTTGTCTCTTTGTCTAATGGAAAAAGGGTTCAACTTCTTCCCTGTTGAAGTAATCTGAAACGTGCTGTGGGCAACAGTAAGCTGCAGGGGTAGGGGTGGATGTGCAATGGGCTGTATATGCAGAAAAAGTGAGAAAAAAGAGAGATTATTCGAAGGATACACACACAAACTGAAAATACTTAATGCGGGCACAGGAAGCAACCTGGCAGGATGGAGTGAAAAAGACATTGATAGAAAGTATTGCTACAGAGAGATTTTGGAAACAACAATCCTGAAACATTCACACCCTTGCTCAGGCAGGACAAGGGTGGAAACAGTCACAAATAAACTCAGAGGGATGAGTTCGTCTCCAGAGACATGAAGCTATATGTGTTTATGTGTCAACACGAGGTTAAGCAGCAAACACACTGCTATGGGGAGGTACAAGCACAGGACAGAAGCACGTATGACGGCACTCGACAACACAATGTACGAGAGCTTGAGTACTTGTGTGTTCAAAGTGTGTGTCAACAGGGACAGGGAGGGTGGAAATCTGAAACAGAGGTGGCTGTTTTGGAAGGGCACTGAACTATGTCTGAGTCTTTATCTGTGTGTATTTGTATCCTAGCAAAAATAGCCAGTGTTGGGTCTGACTGAAACAGGTGTCCAAACACACACACACACAAACACGCAAAGGCAAACTCATGTCCCATCACAAAGGCAGTTTAAAATGTGACATTGTGAACCTGTTTGTACGGTGTCATCTCATTAGAAAACAATAGACCTACTCAAAATGTCAAAACTACTTCATTCTGACCCACAATATGTCACGTTTTATTCAAAAGTAGCAAAACTTCTTAATCACCATTGAAACTGGTCCCTTTCAGAGGGACTGGATGGGGCTTGATAGTGAACACAGACATGTTCAGTGTAGAAATTGTCATTGCTGAGGAGCAATGACCTGCTTTATTTGGACTCATTGCTCATTCAGTATCTGCCTCCTTTGCTGTGTGCCCACATATGCACATGCGTCTGCTTTGCAACACATTTTCCTTTGACATTGTCAGAACAGTTTTCTTCACAGAAATGAAACAGCGTGTTTATGTATATGAGGCTGTGTTTGCAGCACAGGCATCCAAGAGCATGTAGGCATGTGTGTGCGGTTAAAACCTAATTTGTCTAAAGCAATCCCATCTCTGAGGGCTGTATTAGAGGCATTCTGCAATGTAATGGGCTGACATGTTAATCTGAAACTCTATTCTCTGTAGCTAATGAACATATTCATTCTTGTCCGTGTGTATGTGCCTGAATGTGACTTTGTATGTGAGGTTGATTGCCAGTGTCGTGACATCTTTATCATACAACCAAAGCACTCGCAGAAAAACAGTAATTATGGATAAGATAGACATTTATGGTATTTGTTGTTTTGTTTGAAAGAAAAAACAAACTTAAAAGCTTTTAATTTGGAATCACTTGGGCTGTTTGTTTGTACATGTGTGCACGTTTAAGTGTGCATCTTTGAAGGAGGCTCATGGATCTGACAGTTCTGGGTCACAGTAATCCCATGGAGTCAAGAAACCTACAGCGGACAAAACACAAACACACATGGAGTCACATGGACACAATTGAGAAACCTCTTTCAGTTGTAAGGTTTTATGTTTTGCGAGTCAATCTCTAAAATTTGTAAGGTTCTTGTCAGGTCTTCAAATTATGTCAATAAAACCTTGGAAGAATTACAACCCATAATGCACACCCTGTCAGTTTGGATCTTTTTACTCAGATTCAAAGTGCCAAGTCAAAATGAAAACATGTGTACCCAATGGAAGCACATCTGTGCTTCAGTAACTTGTAAAGGCAAATTTGGTAAAAAAACAACTTTTAGTAGCTGTTTCTAAAGTAATTCTGCTGCATTGATGTCTCCGTCATGACATCACTTTGACCTTTATCTTTTAGCTTATTCATTTGTACATAAACTGAAGATTTAGATTTAGCTGCCAAATAGATAGCCTCACTTTTGAGACTTGAATATTAGCGCTGAATTCTGACTGCAAGGTGCCAAGGTCCTATGGGTGAAGAACTAGCCCAAATCATCATCACTCCACCACTGTGTTGCATGCTGCATTTGGTATTTAGCTATTAGGGTGCCTTATATCATGGCCAAATATCTCCACTGTGGTCTCCAAAGGACATTGCTCCAACAAAGTTGTGGGAACAACCTACGATGTAGTGATACATGAGTTGGAAATGAAAGAGTTTGTCCTTTTATCACGACAATAAGCCTACGTAAGATTAAATTCTTTGATAAGCAGAAGCAAAGGGGGATTTCTCTTAGATTCGGGAACTGAGAGTGTTAAGGCCAAAATTAATGTTGTTGAGTTAGCTTCTTAGGAGAACAGAGGATTGAACACATGGAAAGAACAAGAAGCTCACATATGTAGACACCGCTGATTTGGGGTCTGCACAGCAAAGCCAACAAGACAAGACAAAAAAACTGTGATATTATCTTGACTTAAGGGCATGACTACAGCAGTGGAGCTCATGTTAAGGAGAGGCAGCCTAATTACCACTGACACATATAGTATAGTGGGGTCAGGAGCCTGGCCAACTGCAACAACATTGCTTTAATATATTCAACATGCCCACACTTGAGACATCAGCTACAGTATATTACTTTTTCCTCACTTCCTCCTCATTGCAAAGTGTACTCTGCACTTCTCAATAATGAGACAAACCTCAATCCCCGTCTGAACCGAGAAAAACTGAGCAGACATCAATCCCAAGTGAGATTTTTATTCATTTCTCTGCATTGCTTCACCCACTGTCCATTGCATCACTTCCCCTCTCGGTGTGTGGAAATGCCCACTGGTGTATTTGCCATGTGAGCATGCCTGAGTGGATGTAGTACATCCACTGCGCACATGCCTGGCAGTTATGATGTCCCTGAGGTCTATGACAGCTTAACTGATATTTGTATTATTTGAATAATAAAAGAAACATTACTCTGCACCGAGCAGGATAAGAAACACAACAGCCACTTCCCACTCTCCCATCTCTCTCTTGCTGACATACACAGACATGCCTACTTGTGTGGAAGCAGCCCAGGGCCATGTACACTAACAAGCAGCCATGTTTCCTTCACAAGAGGCCGCAGCCAGCCTGTCGTCGTCAGCATGGCTTTCACCCACTGCTCAGCCTCACTCTCACACATACAGGCACACTGCGTACCGTGACATCATGCCGCGCATTTAGACCAGAGGGTCAGAGGGTAACGCAGCTTTATATGCTGAGGCTTCATTGTCGTCATGCTTGGTGACTGCAGCGGCCCTTATTCAGCGCTCAAATACACACACACACACACACACACACACACACACACACACACACACACA
>JABUIW010000205.1:6330133-6342257 GCA_013363375.1 Menidia beryllina
CACACACACACACACACACACACACACACACACACACACACACACACTAAGACCTTAAATGTGAAAGACATACAGCTTTACAACCTCTATCCCCCATTACAGCTGACATGCAGGTCAGCACATACAGAGGTGAGGTTGTTTCCACTCAGGTAATTACAGGTAGGATTTGCCCTGCTCGCTACATTTTTGGCTCAGACCTCTACAGGCAGAGTCAACAATCTTTCAGTGAGTAAAAACCGACTACTTCCCACCCACCTTTCAACCTACAACGTCAACTTTCTCTCTATTAGACATTTAGATCCTCCCTTTTGGCACGCTGCCACTTAAAAGCTTTTCAAGTGAAGGGCTATGTGTCTGTATCCATCATCTTCATATTTACTTACTTTCATGATGGTATCCTAGGCCATGAAAGTATAAGGGGTTCCCCAGCAGGCATGTAACACAAAGAAATGTTATACTACACCATCTAAATACTTAATGCAATCTTAACATAAGGACCGTTTCGAGACAAAGTCTAAAAATATACTCTGCTGACCGTGTCCTTGTGTCATTATAATGCTTTTGAATCTGCAAATCTGCAAAAATATCAACGCACGGAATGGGCAACACAACCCCGGACGACCCCACAGAGCCCTGTGGGGAGCTGGCTTTAGTCAGAGGGGGGTCCTAATTCAAGAGACCTCACAAAACTGCTTAGAACAGAGATGTTCATTTTTTAAATCGTCCACCGGGTTACACATTATGTGAACAAAATTACAACTCTGAATCGTTGATAAAAGATGCCGGCGAGACCCCACGCAGCCCCTAAAGCCAAACAGCCGGACAGGCTCCTCACCTGAGGCAGCGCGGCGTTGATCTGCCGCTGGAGCACGTCCCTCTCGTGCAGCGCCCCCTGCAGCTTGGTTTGAGACTGAATCAGGGTCTCCTGAGTCTCCCTGAGGGACTCCAGCAGCTTGTCTCTCTCGTCCAGCATGTTGACCATCAGCTGCTCAAAGTTGGCCTCTTGGTCCGAGCCGTTGGGGACCCCGCCGGTGCTCCGCGGGGGGCCACCTGAGTCTCCTTCACTGATGGTCGGCATCACCTCGCACATCATCTTTCTTGCTCTGTGGTCTGGCCAACGCTATGGGACACTGTCGCTGTCGGGATGGAGAAAAAGGCAATGTGCGGTTATAAGCTTAAAAAGCCCACTTAGAATCAGCGAGAGGGCCTTTTTAACGCCGCGCAGCAAGGGACCGCCGAACAAATCGCAGATGCGTATCTTATTCCCACCGGGCTACATTATGTGTCTCATGCATCAAATGTGCGTTTCTTAAGCTCCCTGTCGCCGTACCTTATCAAAAGGATGGGTACGATGAGATGATGGTTGACCCTTCATCCATACCAACCGGCGTTTTTTCACCCTGTGAGCAGATCCGCCCTTGCCGGCGCGCCATGCACTCACATGTAGAAATCCCGGCGTGATATGATTGACAGCTCAGAGAGAGACGGCTACGTTTGAAGGGGTGGTGCCCGGGAGCACAGCGGAGATCATAGTAGCCTTCACAAAAAGCACCACAAATAACGCAACAGAAAAAGAAGCAGAGGGAAGTATCCGTGAGGAGGTCGACGTCCTTATTCCAGCGGTTGTTGAGAGCGTGTCTTCTCGGCATCCATCCCTCCACGCAGCCACCGGACTGACGCTCGCTGCTCCTCCTCCTACACACACAGACGCTGCCACACACACCCTCACACACATCTACGCTAATGCACACACAGGCGCGCGTGTAGGATCTGCAGTTTTCACTACACCAGGTCTGTAAATAAGGAGCCAACTCCCCCCAATAAAAGCCTGCAAAGATGCCAACAGGAAAGGGTCAGGAGACTGGCCAAGACACTTAGATACTTAATATTGAAATGTATCTAATCAGCTGCAGTTGTGAGCAGGGCTGACATGTCCCTGACCTGACGGCAGCATCGACATGCGTGGCATCAGTCTGACCAAGCCTTGGAAGTGGACAGCAGGGGGCTGTGCTTAGAAAAATGCAGCGCACCCTGCAGGATCACAAAAAGAATTTAGAGGCAACAGCACAGCAATAAAAGTGTGTTTGGATGCGAATTTAGGGCTATGCCACTGCTGTCAGTGTGTTCACACATTGTTTTGGTTATGTATTATCCTAAATAATATAACCACGTCACCTCTCATAACTGTATTGTGCAAGTGATCCACTCCTGTTATAGCTTTTCCATTTTGTGGCCTTTCTGCATAGTCATTCTGTTACAGAGCCCAAAGACACAATAATTTGCACTTCCAAAGCGTGCACACACACACATACTTACACACACTGCAAAGAAATCTTAGGGACATGTACACCTTTTGGGTATTCAAAGAAAATAATAAATCAGACACTTTAATAGAGTCGGCTATACTATATGTCAAACACATAATAACTTTTTAAATAGGTTTAATTATATGATAACCAGCTGGATTGAAGCCAGATGTTTCTTCAAAGTGAGTATTAAGTAATTTTTCTTACAGTGATATCTGTATGCATTTCAAAAAGTGTTTAATATTGGATACAAAAATTTATATGCCAGGTTAAATTATTAATACAAAATGGTATGCATATATATGTATATATATGTATATAAATATATATATAGATCTGATCTATATATATATAGAACAGATCTGGAAATGGTCAATTTTCATATATGCACCTCTTCCATACATTCAGCATTAACTTTATAAGACAGGAAGTTGAGAATGTCCTCAGTACTACTTTAATTGAACCAAGTAGTTGGCTGCTCTTTACTCTTTACATTTGCATTTGTTCTGGCAGAAGCATACGATTTGTTCTTGGCATAAACTAACTTCAGCTGAAATGTGAACAGGCTGCAAGTCCTTTATCACTTTTATGCTTAATGTCATTTGCAGGTTTCAGTGATCAAAGTGATATGATGGTTATTTGTCGCCCTCTAAAGGTGGAGCTTGCAAATTGAGGCTTGAAAACAAATCTATCATTGTTGATAATCATTGCTCTGAAAAATCTGGGAAGAAAGGCTTTTAAATCTTTTATCATGTTAAATTTTCGATTGTTTTTTTTTTTCAAATAATTCACAGCACATAAAACTTAAACCTAATTAGAAATGGCAAATTAACGGTTGTGAGCGTACAGTTCCCTTAATCTGCCAACATGATCAGGCATAATGCTATATGGAATATTGATGTCAAAAGGACATTCTTTGTATGGTAAGCTGCAACTTGATTGCTCTAAGATTTCTTTATCTGAAGCATTAAACATGTTTTTACAAATGTTTAAAAGGTTTTGTTATTTTCTTATAAGCCCCACTTTGCAGTGTATTCATCCTCACCCTCACAACTTTTTGCGAATGACTGAAAAGTACCAATTCAATGTGTATAGATCAATTGATTCTAATCTCATCCTCTTGGACCACTGCTCATCCATGTCTGCTCACCTGCCTGTCTTTTTAAAAATCTGCTAACTTTTAAGTACCCTTAGCCCACCTTCAACACAACTTTTGAAATAAAGGCCACTATTGCCAAAACTTTACAATCCATGTCTTTCCTCTGGGTCTAATCACTTGCCTATGTCAGCAGGTCAACACTGCTGTTGATTGGAACAGCAGCAGTTGATTATATTGATTGATATGCAGGACAAAAGGTCTTACTATCTTGAAGGTTAAATCGATAGAAAGTGTTGCCAAAAGAGGATATCTGAGAACGAAGGTGAATGAACAGAGGTCATAAGATATTAGAAAGCAATAGAGCTCTCATAAATAAATAAATGATTACTGAAATCAATATTATCTAAAAGATCCTATGTGCAGTCGTAAACAAACATACATACGCACACACACGCACACATGTATATAGACTGCTGCAAATAAGAAAAATAACATATAGGCTATGATGAAAAGAGAAAACATTCATTCAGAAGTATCTGAACAAGAGTCAGAAAGGCCAAATATAGTGCTGATAACAGCGGTTTTCATAGATCATACCTGAAAAAGAGTTTTAATAAGTACAGTTTCAACATAAACCTTATGTTCTGAGCCCATAGTGACAATAAAACACCGTAAATGATTGAAGGTGGAGGAAAAGTGTGAGAACGAAGGCGAAGAAGAAAGTCATAGATGGTAATCTCACTCTCGCGCTATTTGCAATCTTACGTCATTCCATGATGGCTGAAGATCCCGGCGGAACATTTTTCAATTTCTCTGTTATTTTTCTGTGTTTCTCTTTACTACCACTTGCCATAGAGACATGGCAGGACTCACAGTCCCGTTAGACGTTTACAGATCATTGGTGTTGACATGCCCAAGAAAGGGAACCGAAAACGGCTGAAATTTAAAGCCGGGGACGTTTGTTCAGAATCAGGTAAGAACTTAGCTTGCATGTTAGCTCTCCGACTGTTAGCTCTACAAATAGCACTGAAATTAGCATATTTTCCCCAATGTATTAAGTCTGTTTACACTCTGTTATATGTCTATTGTAATTTTATTCATCAGTCGGTTTCCCTTTATAGTCACTGTTGCTGATTATGCTGATGCTGACCCAGCCGTTGTGAAGTCCGGCAGGGTGAAAAAGGCTGTTGCAAATGCAATTGAAAAAGAAGGTATAAAATAGTCCGCATTTTTTATTTTTCCACTGGGATGGAGATGCGGATCTTAGATGGAAGAACCTTTATGTTTCAGTAAAATTACTCTGCGGCCAGGAAGCATCTCAGGGTGCTGTGGTGGAGGTCCTTTCGTCTGCTGTGGGCGTCGAAGCAGACGCCCTGGACAGCAGTGATGACTTGGATCCTGAGGACGAAGGGGAAAATGAAACTAAAGTTACTCGCAAAAAGAAAAGCAAGAGGAGAAAGGGTATTTTTCATGAGAGGAGACGCAATGAAATGAACATGGACTGTTCGTGAGGTGATGACCGCAATGATCTGAACTTAACTTTTTTGCTGGTCTATTGGCTGTTTGTCCTCTTAGAAAGCAGTGAGAGCACTGATGGGGAGGATTATCCTGTGGATATTTGGTTAGTGCTTTCCTCCTATATTCGGCCAGAAGATGTGTGCAAATTTGCATTGATCTGCCGGAATGCTTGGACAGTCACTTGCACTGCAGCTTTCTGGACCAGACTCTACAGAAGGTGAATTCTTTTTTATTAGAATTTGCAAGAAATTATTTATTTTAATAACTGGACTCTTATCTTGTTTTCTGTTGTCATTTTAATGGCTAAGATGTTAAATAGATACTTGGTAGGAAGGTTTACTTAGTTGTATTTATTTGATTTGATCTAAATAAAATGAGTTAATCTTAGTGACTCACATTGGTGAGTCACTAATGAGATTAGGAGGCAGAGATGGCTGAAGTGCTCCAACCAGAGCCTCTATATGCATCTATTGTCCTCACAATTTGAAACCTGGAAAAACAATGCAAGATTCCTTGTCAACAGTAAAATCTTATTCATTGGTACTATTGTTTGAGACATAAACTAAAGTTAACTTTTATTTGATTTGTCTTCTATAACCCTCCAATCTGTTATCTGTGTTTTCTTAAGACATTACAGGATTGACGTTGAACTGCCATTCCGTCTTCAGCCTGACTCCATAGTTGCGTGGCGCTGTCTTCGGGCGTGCGTAATCCGCTCACTCTTCCATTTGTATGAGCCATTCAGTTTACGGGTGTCAAAAATTCCTGCACTGCCTGAAACCACGCCCACTGCCTTGCTCAGCTGCAAGGTATATTAAGAGTCACTTTCAACCACCATTTTATGATAAACCTTAAAAAGCACATATCTTTGCTTGTTTTTGTTGTTTTTCATGCAGGAAAAGGAACCGAAGAGATGTTTGCATGCATGTATTCCTCAGCTTGTCTTTGAATGTCTGATTTAAATGGTTGTCATTTATTTTTGCAGTGTGCACTATACTGGGTCAAAAAGGTGTCAGGGACCCGGCCAGAGACACTGTGGGAGTTCAACTTTAAATTCACGAAGCCGGTAACCAGTCTCTTTATTTAGTTTGTTTATTTATTTACACATTTTCACTGTCATTAAAATGGGTTGATCAAATAAGTGAGTGTTCTGATTGTGATGATAATATATTCTGTCTTTTGTCATCTCTATCTCAGCAGGGACACAGTAAGAATGGCTGTGCTAAGTCCTTGCACACGCCTAAACAATATGAAGACGTTCACATGAATCCAGACTCTGACTGCTATGTGCTTCAGGTCACCACACTCAACTACATCCTAACCCCTGTGGTGATGGGAATGACACTGACCCAGGTAAGTAATTAGCTTTGGTGCTGCATAAAATCTTACCTTTACAGCCTATAGCCGATCTGTGCCAATTGTAGTAGATCATTTAAAAGGAAAGTCTATAGGGAAACAAACTGAATATTTTTGTTTAAAAATACAGTCTCCGGCTGTATATAAATTGAATCCTGGGAAGTATTTGACAAGTGCACATACAGGCATTTTTGTTTTTGTCACCATATAAATTACTAACAGTAACAATTAAGGTGAGGTCTCTCAGAATCCCTTTCAAAACTCATGTGCCGGTTTCATGGCTTTTGCACTTTGGATTGTCTTTTACAGGGAACGTGCTTTACAAATAAACTTGCCTTGACTTTTATACACCAAGCAGATGTGTTGCCAGTGTCTGAATAAAACATTTTCTGATATAGGCCCTAGCAGATATTGTAGCTTTGCCATACAGAAGGCACTTGTGTATAAGCACTTATGTATATAATAAAATGAGGGAAAATGCAACAATAAAAAACAACAAACCAACCCATAAATATCGACCAGGTTATGAAAAGTATTTCTTATTTTGATGTAGATATTTTGTTCGACATGCTAAGTTTGATCTCTATCCTGATGGAGCCAACATTGATTCTGCTGGAAAAAAGAAAAGACAACTTCAGACTCAAGCTTACAATTCTGCCTGAGTGCTCATACCCTAAATGCTACAGAGACGTACCTTCATCGTTTCTCCAGACGTACTGAATGGATGGCTACTGGATGGAATCTGCTATGTAGCAGCAAACATAAGAACTTTTAGATATTGATGAAGTAGTATCTTAATTTTTATAGGTGCAAATATGACCTTTTACCTTGAAAAAAGATTAGCTTGATAGAATTGGTTTTAGGGATGTATTTAAGTTTGAAACCATCAGATATAACATTAATTAAAACATTTTGGAAGTCCAAATGGTTGTACTCAGGAAATAGAAATTCATTTTTACCTGGCCCATAATCTCTTAACCCTTGTACACCTTTTTGACAGCTGCATTATGCCTTACTTAAAGGTAACTTTGCGTTATTAATGATTCAAAGCCTTCCCACTTGCTTGCCAGCTGAAATGCCAGCCGATATAGCTGGTACTATTCCTGAATCAGCTTTAGCTTGGTCCCTGGGAGCTAAGATACTCTCTTTGTTCCAGGTTTATGGAGTAAGTGTGCCTTAATCCCTGCGCTAATGTGAATTGCTCTCACTTTCTGACAGTTCAAAATCAACGTAAGCACGGACATGCGCCACCACCGCGTTCGTCTAATATTCCAGGACTCTCCACTCCAGCGAGGGAAGAGGGCTGATCAAGGCGGGACCCAGGTGGTGTTGGACCCTGTGCACAGTGTGAGGCTCATGGACTGGTGGCATCCACAATACCCATCTTTATCCAACATATGAGAACACCCTCTCCCCAGTACCTCCAACAGCAGACTAAGAACCCCACATTCCCAAAATGGGAAGAATATTAGTGGATTGTCTTTAGTGGCACATGATTTTGCACATTTACGTTTTGATTGTTTTATGCTTTACAAAAAAGCTCTGACTGGCCCAAACATGTAATCCAAATATGCTCAAATATACACCTGACTTGCCTAAACATGTAATCCAAATATGCTCAAATATAAATCTGACAAATGTAGGGGAGAGGAATGATGTTGGTGTTTTCAGGTGCTTGCTATTATTTCACACACACAGCATTGTTACCTGTTTAAGATAAATGTGTGTCTCATTCTCCTGTAGAGGTCTTACAGTCAAGGAAGAATGGATTAACAGGGTGAAATTTTTCTATTGTACTCTCAGTGATTTATTTCTTGCTTACTTTTCAAAATTGCCATGTACAACAATCAACATTTAATTTAACTTTTTACATGTTGCATCAGCAGAGGAATCATATTTATTTTCAATTAATTTCAGGTCAGTTTATTTTGAGGCATTTGGGATTATGTAAATGTTGGTAACTGCAATGAAGGTGTCAGAAAGATGATTTAACTCATACATCATGCACTGATCTAGGAAGTGTTTCTTTGTTAAAAGCTTAATTATCTTGCTGATTATGTGGGCAGTATTCTTTACAGCCACATGCAAATGGTCAGTCACGGTAATCTTAGAAAGTGACAAGATTATTTCCAATCAGAAGCTTGATTGTGAGGACACGGGTAGCCTGTACTTTAGTGCTTTCTTCTTTCATCTGATATAGTTTCAATTATATAACCTGATTTGCACATTAGCTGTGGATTAAAAAGTATTTAGATGACACACACGTTTTTAGTAATCAAGTCTAGTTATTAAAAACTACTCCACAGCTAAGGGCAGCAAGATGTTTTGGTTAGTGGTAGGTTGTATAACATGGAATATCTTTCTTTATCCAATGAGGGTACCAGAAATTTAGCACACATTCAGTCCTGAAATAAAACAAAACTGCCCATTCAAATCTCTATGTTCTTGTCTCTGACATGTACGTGAATCTTACAGTATGTTATTTAAATGTTTTTTAGCTTATCCAATTACTTCCTCCCGTACTGATTTACTACTGCTACATTTAATATGCTTAGTTTTCGACATATTTCTCAAAACATCTTTTACACAATTTGTGTGTTTAGATGTCGTGGTATTACTCAGAAAAAAAAGAAACTGTGGATTAGTCTGATCAAGAAAGAGAAAAAGTAAAAGCTATGTAAGGTTTTAACTAATCACAAAGTATTAAAGTGTCCAAAAAAAGGAGAACAATCATAGACAATTGCCTCTATAAAACACTTAACTCGTTCAGAAAAGGTTCAGCTCATCACTCGAGTTATTTGACTACAGCAAAACGTTAGCAACCCGACCTCCAGCTCATTCAAAATCAAGCCAATAAATCAGTGGTGAATTCAATTCCAAAATAATATCGACAGAACTGTTTGTTATTCCCATTGTTGTGTTTGGCAGGACATAATCTAACTTAAAGTACCGAAAGCGTTCGGGGATACGGAAAAACTACACTACCCACAATCCCACCAGAGACTTGCCATTGGTGGTGGCACAGGTGACCGCAAACACTTGAGTTGTGACAACATCTCGACCGTCAAAACGAAAACAAATTAGCGAACGAAGTGCAGTCGGTCGTCGGCGCCGTATCGGTGTGTGTATGGAGATGCAGTGAAAGCTAAGACTCTCAAGCTCTACCTTTGCTTTTTGCGGCGTCCCTTCCCTGACAGTTCTTTGAGGGGTTGTTATCACAGCGTTGAGGAGCGGGCGCGCACTTTCCCTGAACCTGACTCGTTCTGTCTGACCTTCAGAGCGGGTAAGTTGTATTTCGCCACCGCCGCAGAAATAAAGCCCCTTCTAAATAAACTCTGCCTCTGGAAACGCGGGGTTGAATTTTTATGGACTATTTTAAGTTTATCACGCTAAGCTTTGAAGTTGACGTACTTTGAATTTGTCAGACTAAAAGTTAATGATTTAGTTACTAAATCAAAAATGAGTTGGCATGTGCCAGTGAGTGCTTAAATCCCCAGCAATGCTCCCCATTAAAGTCCTCTAGCCTTAAAGGCAGCGAGCATCACGAATCGTGCAGCTGTGTTCAAGAAATGGTTGAAATTTCTCCTTAGGGGCTGTGCACCTTGACAGGTCTGTAAAGGGTCAGGCTAAAACTGTTTGTAGATGGGAGAAAAAACAACAAATTAAATCATATTGACAAGCTTACTTACAGATTTCATTTCTAAATTATCCCCCGGATAAATCTAGTGCTTGCTGAAACAATAAGAATGATATGTAGCTGACTGATCTGTTGTTGGGAGATTGATCACTGGACATCCTGTCTTTAGTGGCCGATCGTAATCCTTTTACTGTCATCTGTGAGTCTGCAGGGAGCTGCCCCTTTTGCCATTTTTAAGCTGCAGCCAGGCCTGTATCAGTAACAACACCTCAGCCCTGGGGTATGCTGCTATGTATAAGCTGTGACTGTAAACTGTACAGCCTGTAATACTCCACTGCTTATACAGACACTGTGAGAGGACTTTATGGTACAAACACGGAAATAATGAAGGCACTGGTGGCCATGCACTCCTTTATTGATTTTGATTTGATTGGTTTATCATTGTCTGTATGTGTGTAGTGGCAAGAACGGTTTGCCAAGCCTGTTTCTTTCCACTAACGCAACATTAGTTCATAATATCAGTGATGAGACGCATACCTGTCATATAGAGGTCATCTTTATTTTTTTATTTAAATTTGAATTCAGATATGTTATTGGTGTTGTAATTAATCACCTGGAACCTGTTTTGTTGACCCTGTGCGGCACTTTGTGTTTCCTCGGCAATATGCTTGACATTAGACCCTGTTCCCTGACCTCTGACCTTTTCTCCCTGACCTCTGTCACCATACATACCGCTATGTATGGAGCACATTCGGGGTTAATGATCAGGGTTTAAATATTTCAGCAAGTCTCCTTGAATGTGACAAGTGCATATCGTAATATGTTTTTTTTTTTTTTTATCAGTGCATTATTGAGCCATCATATTCGGAGTAACAACTGCGATGACGGCTCGGGAGCCATAAATAGAAAACCAAGAACTGAGATATCCTGGTAAACTAAGCCTGTGATTATTTATGTTGCATATAGGAAGGGAAGGTTTTACAGCAGCAAAGTAATCCCAGGTGGAGGTTTATGTATGATATATTTTAGTCTATGATCGGTAGTTTAATGATGATATCAATGACTTGGTTGACACTGTGTTAGAAGTAAGGAGCTCAGTGAAGAGTTCTTGTTACTTCTAGTTGGCCTTGAATCACTTTCAGTAAGATGGAGTTTTTCTGGGAAGTTACACAACATTACTTGAGGTCAGACTATTGCGTTGATCTTGGAAACACATGTGATTTATCTACAGAGCACAATATAAAGCACAGTCAGAAATGTGATGTTTCCATCATTTACACACCCACCTACAGGCAATTTGGAGATTTAATACAATTTAAGCTGGTCACTCTGAGTTGGTCTGAGGTACACATGTATGTTTGAAGGATTCCAGGGTTAATTAAAACTTCTCTCTCTCTGTCTGATCTGGCTCCGATAACAATAATGATGAACATAAATCTATTCTAAACCATCATTGGTAGAGAGAAAGGTACCAAGTGTCTTCTTATGAGTTCACAGTTTCAAGATCCTTGATAGCTTTGGGATATGTCCTTCATCTTTGAAGGAAAGCAATATGTTGTCCTCCAGATGATGGGTCTTCCAGATGATGGCTTTGTCATGGAACGTTGTCCTGGATAAGACCAGTTCATGTCTTGTCCATACCACAATGGCTAGTAAAAACAAAAAAGAAAAAAAAGGTTGGATGCAGAGTTGACATGATTTAAAATGAATGCAGTGTGCTTTAGCATCTTGCATCACATTAACTGACATTCATCATGTCAGTTAATCAGTGTTCTGAGAGATTCTACAGGTCAATACAGTCTACTTGGAGCTATTCAGATTATACCTCCTCTGCTTACTACAGCACTGTGTCTTTGTGAGGTTTGTGTGGTTGAGTAAGGTCGCCCCCAGAGACAAATCAAAGCTATGAGGTAACTCTTAGCAGGGTCAGAGGTCATGGCCCACTATGTCAAAAGGTGGTGTCTACTGATGGACTCAATATTTTCTTTCCAGCTGTGCAGCTGGAACTTACTCCGACAACCAGCTGCCAAAGATGGAGTTGACTTTACATTAAAAAGGGCCTTATGTTCACGGGTATATTTATGCATGTAAATGTGAAGTGACCATCACGTCAAAGAGGCACTGCTTCCTTTGTGTTGTGCTTATGGAAAATAGTGTGTGCGTGTGTGTGCGTGTGTGTGTGTGTGTGTGTGGGGGGGGGGGGGGGGG
>JABUIW010000205.1:6342357-6392778 GCA_013363375.1 Menidia beryllina
GTGTCATATTTTCAACCTCATTGGGCTTTTGTCTGCTTGAAAGTGTTGGTAATGGGATTAATTGTCTTCAGACAAACAGAGAACGGCAGGTTTACGCACAGAGACACCTGCAGACACACTTACGCACACACACACTAAGACGCACAAGCAAATCTGTTTGGTTCAGTGGATGTACTCCAGTTTGAAAAAAGCATCAGGTGTGTAAACACGGCTTCATCTGCTGGCCATATGGGCCGGCGCCCTGCTGCCTTGGGACCAGACCAAGGAAAGGTTCTTTACTGTAATTCCAAAAAAAAAACACACAAGACAACAGACAGTGCATGTTTTAAACTGACGCTTGGACTTTTTCGTGAAAAAACAAGCGAATGACATCGTGGCATGTGCTGCATGACAACATGACCCATGATCTATCGGAGGTGAGTGTGGGTGGGACATTTTAGGCCATGTGCTGAATGTGTGACTGCACTTCCTCAACTCATCTCCATTCCACTGTTTCATTTCCTCACTTGACTGACTCACAGTAGTGACAGCCCTGCTCTGTCTCTTCTCTGTAAAAAAAAAGGTTTCAGCTGCATCTGTGAAGCGCCCACTGCAGCTTCCCAGCTGTGTGTGCAATTTGTTTATTAGTACGAGCTGCAGGGATCAGTGGAGAGTTATGGATGTGGCTCTGTCACAAGGCCCACAGCAAGTTTTATCCAAAGGTTTCCGTCCATCCACTCTCATCTCGGCAAAAAACTAAATTAAAGGTGCCATTTTCATTCAAATGAAAAAGCTCAGAAGATTTCGATGCATGACACTTAGGATAAGAATGTTAATGATAATCTGCACTTTTGATGAGGGCTGTTAAAGCTGAGCAGCTTTTCATAAACTTAGCACAGAGCAAACTGGTCATGGATGTCATTAAACAGGTTTTTATCCCCAATCAACTCTCTTATTAGAGGTGTTGGAAAAAGAAAATAAAAAAGAACAAAAAAGGAAAAACCCAACAAAAACCACTGAGGTATAAAAAGACCCGTCTTAGGTGATGTCAGCAAAAATATCAGTTTCAATTTCATCCTGATTTCAAGGCCTCACAGTATTCTATTCTTTTGATTTCACTTGCTAATCAGTTCAAAAGCCTAGGGACTCTATCTTTGATATAATAGCCAAGACCTCTTTTCACATTCTGAGCTACTTTACTTTACATTTTTCCTGTTTGAGAGCAAATAAACTGGAGTGTTTTTCTAAGGGTCAGCAGCATCTATGGAGCTCAGCTCTCCATTTATCAGTCTTAATGGAAGAAACACATTTTATTGCACTTGGATACGTTTTAGCATTTTTCACTGAAAATCACATTTTATGTCCCGTAGTAAGAGGTGCAGGAAGAAGGGCCATTAATATAAATATACACTCACTCACAACTCTTAGGGATCATATATGCACATATAAGGAACAGATAATGTAGTCCTTCCATGGTCTTAATATAACATAAATAGAATCTGATTTGACCTTTACATGAAATATTAGATTGTTTCATTGGTATTATCGTTATTTGAACAAAATCCAAGGCAAAATGCAGAGGCAGAGCTAAGAAAAGTAATCACATCCTTGTTTCTTCTCCAGCACAACCACTGAATACACTGCATTCATTGATCATCAGTAATTGTGAGCAGTTCTATGAAAACAAGAGTTTGCATTTATCTGGTATGGAGCATTCATATGTGTGTAAACAACATGCTGAAGAGGAATGACATCAGCAGGGATCTAAGAGAAGTCATTCTTGCTGATAATGCAAGAGAAGAAAACTTTTAAGTAAATAAATAAATGAAGATGTATGAAATGCTGGGCCACTTCTCTCTAAGAGGAACATGCAGCACAGCACAGCTTTGCAGAGTCCAAACCACAAGACGTCTAGAGCAGCGTGCTTTGGGGAGACAAGACCAAATTTTGGTTTGGTCATGTTGTGCATTAGCACAAACACCTCAAACAAACACTTCAGCACGGTGTACTTTGGGAACTGAGCGAATGCTGGAGAAGAAGTATTGGTCAAATACATTTTACAATTCACTGAGTCATGGGGTGACTGCAGGCTGCTTCTGGATTGTGGTATGTGTTGCTGTTAATCTGAGGTTCTGTCAGCGGATGAGGGCCAAAAGATTTAAGAAAAAATTGATATGATACTTACACATATGTATGTCGTTATAGTTGTGATAGAGGATTATTTATTGATTAAAAAAAATACTCACATCAACAAATGGCAGAACAAGTATCCTATTAATCCCA
Organism: Menidia beryllina; assembly: GCA_013363375.1. Classification (NCBI taxonomy): domain Eukaryota; kingdom Metazoa; phylum Chordata; class Actinopteri; order Atheriniformes; family Atherinopsidae; genus Menidia; species Menidia beryllina. The sequence continues at coordinate 6,344,620 of JABUIW010000205.1, forward strand.
ATTCTTGTAGAACTCAACAAATGATTTTCGTTTTGATATCCCTGCCTTACCTCTTTTCCTTTCATCTTTATCAAACTTCGATAAGGTCACAGGCTGCTGATTGTCCCACCAAGGATGAAAAAACAGGAAAAATTGGGCAAGAGAAAAGTGAACAATGAGAACTGTGAACTAGAGAGCAGGAAGGATCAGGTTTTAGTGTGTGAGACGGCCTAAAATGAATTAATTTTGTGTGGGTTCCTTATCTCCCAACTCATCTCCAAAATGCCATTCATTCCATCATCCCGCACATGGTGACACGCACTTAGGCAGCAAACAAAAGAACAAAATGTTGTGCGGCTGGTTTTTTGGTAACTGAACTCTATCACACAAACTTTCATAGCTTATCTCTGTTGTTTACTCAATAACTGACTGCTGTTTGAAATTAGGCTGTGGAGCACATTAACAGCCAGGAGCATATATAAATGTATGTATGAATTCGTTGGGATGGAGTGTGAGATTTGAATTACATTGCACATTGAACTTGTACATATCATTAATAGATCTTCCACCAATGTGCCACTTTTCTATGTCCTGTCCTCTGATTCAAACCACATTCAGAAAGCCACACTCCAAGTGTAATACTTCTTTTTAAGATAATGTTATGTGAGTCTTTATAGAATATTTTGGAATGAAATGATAGGCATTTCCGCCAGCAGAGTTACAGGATTGGAGCTGTAGATAGCATCAGACTTCAGACCCTTCAGCACGGCAGAGCCACAAAGATGATCTATATATGTCGTATTTGTTTGCAGCCTCTTAGTGACCATGGTGACCGAAGGGCTAAATGATGGGAAACTTTCCAGAATGACAGGGAGAGGTGCTTCACTGGCGTGTCTGTTTGGAGTAAATGTGCATGAGAGTGGACATGTGTCTGGTCGCCTTGATAAACCTTTGTGAAGGCGGTCTTGAACAGAGATTTCCCCTCCAACTCATGTGCCTTCCGATTGGCTGAACGTTACAGGAACACAACTTAGCCAGCCAATAAGCTGTCGGCCTTTAGGGGTCCAGCCCCTGGACCAAAATAACCCAGAAAGTACATTGTGGGTACTATGAGAACTGGAGCTATCCCATTGGTGAATTCTTTGTGTACAAACAAGGCATTCTTGTTAGTGTGGTGCTGCTGAAGCAAGTTGGCCTCTGTTGTCCTCTGCTGTGATAGGGACGCCTGGCCTTTTAGTTTTTGTGTCTTTGTTCCTTCATTCAGGGTGGTGAGAGTGTAAACAGATATTACAAATAGCATGGTTGGATACGGTGATGGAATGAGAGATTCATAGATGCAGAAAGTCAATCTGTCATACATTTGGACATGCTGCATTTTACACGCGGCGTTGCTTATTTATAGTATGATTATGTGGCCATTTGATAACCTAACCTGATCCCTGTGTTCTGGTGTACCCTCAGTTTGTTGTTTTCTTTGCTGGGGCAAATGTCCGCATAAACATCCGATGTGGATCTTCTGTACTGGCTTTAAAAGGCTAAAAAATGCTTAGAAATAATAACAGAAACACAACCATGTAATACTGAACAACCAGCCTGCATTCATCAATCCAGTTTTCTTATTTGATTAGTGATGTGCTAACAGATAAGTAAGGTTTCTCTTTATTGGTTCCCATGTGAAATTAATGCCAGCCTCTATTTTCTGGACCACCTCAAATATTCTGAAAGAACCTTTGTTTTGAATGAAAGAACTGGCTTTTTGACAATGATTTCCTACGCAGCCTGAGGAGTGAGTCACACGTTTGTTTAGACAGGGCTCAGATAACTGTTAATCTGTTGTTTTTAACCTGTTTATTTGTTTAAATTGTGTCATGTGTGGGTTTACTAATGCTTCCCACACCCTTCAGATATAACACATTCTAATAGAATTCCATTCAAAGTTTTGCCTGCATCTGAACTGTGATTTAAATGTGTATTCCTGTGCATTTCTACACTACAATGTGTGGGTTTATATGATATAAGTAAAAATGCTGATTCATTCATTCATGGCAGGCAATGACACATGCACAGTGACCGGTTAACACAATAAAGAACTACTTCTAGGTTCGTGTGTGCTTCTGTACGCACACGTGTAGGTGTCACTCTATGCAATCGAGGGGCCGGCTGGAAGGAGGAGTTCAACACTACGGAGCATGAGAGGAGAAGAAAAAAAATGTTGATGACTTCACTGGACACAGGGCTCTTCTTGTTGTCGCCCCAGGCTACTGCATTCAGGCTAATTTAGGGGAAGAGGAGGAGAGTGGCAGAAAGAGGAGGACGGTTAGGAAGCTTAGCCGGCAGTTGGAGCGAGAAGGAGGAAGGTGACTAATGGTGACAGACGCCTACTGCCTAATGTGATTTGGCCCATTTAAAGAAGAGTGGTGTCACAGTCTGTGTTCACAATTCGGGCAAGCCGGTAAACCTGAGTCCATCCGATTGTGTTCGTATTTGGCACGTGGAAGGGCAGATTTCCCCGGTATACACCATGTTGTCTTTGGGATAGCAGGAGAGTTGCAGGTAAGAGTCCTAAGTTAGTACATACTGTCTTATAAATGTGACTGTCTGTGCTCCTCATTGAGTCGCAGTCCAGTCTTTATTCCATTGATTTTCATGTCAGAAAAGGATCCAACAGTGAACGAGAGTTTTTGTCTTCAAACTTGGAAACACACAGAAGTGACTCATAATGTCACAGAAGCATAAATCAACGGTGATACGTTTCCCTAACCTTTTTCAAAAACAGCAACAGAATCCAGAGAGATTGCTCCATTGTTATCAGAGGCATGAGGTCAGAGTGGTCTCTGTATTTTGCTCATGAGGCGGAACACTTAAACCTAGGTACAAGAATTGGAGAAACTGGGTAGGTTGACAGTACACCTGCGGCCCTCTAGATATCCCAGGATTTGACAGTGAAAACCTGTCTGACACGTTTGGTGGATGTCTGATATGCTGTATAAGACTCGCTTGTGCTCCACGCTGTGTTGTAAGTGTGCAACCAGTTTGGCGAGAGCAGTGTTTTTGCCGTCATGCCTGGAAATAATGGTAAAAACCTCTGTTTTTCTCTCTGGGCTGCCTGCAGAGGAAATTGCTTCACAACTCAGAAAACTAGGAATTGTGAAAACTCTCAGAGGGAAAGGGGAAATGATGATTTGTGGTCATTTACTGCTGACTCTGGTCTCATTTCGTTCTTGTCATTTCATTGTTCTTTGAATAGATAATACCGGGAGTGCCTTAAAGCCGATAACCTGCTGTTGTCTTCACATTACTGGTATCATGTTGCATCTCTATGAATTGTGAAGTAGCTCTGGAAAGAAGCGTATCACTTCATCAACCATTGCGGCTAGCGTGATTCACAAACAATGCAGATGAGTGATAGTGATTCATTTGAATGACCTTCCTAAAGTTTGTTACAAAGCAAGAACGCTGCATGACAGTAAACTGGCACATGTTGCTCACTTTCTGTTTGCATAATAAAAAGATTCTGACCATCTTAAGTTTCCATGGTTGTAAAACCCCTGACCAGCTTCCATGAGCTGCCATGCATCCGTTTGTCCCCCCTGTCATGCAGATATAGATCAGAGTGTTTTAAATGTGTGTACACGTTTCTATTTTTGTACTCCAGAAACATTCAAAGTGAACATGCTTGCACTTTAACTCATTTGAAACATGTGGTTGTTAAAACTTCTAGAAACCAGACAGACAGAATCGTGTTGCATCCTGTAATAGCAAACTTGGCACCATGAATACCAAGACTTTGTTTTCTGGTAAAGATGCAGCAGAATGTCAGAATGATTAAGGCACAACTTCTTGCCACACGTGTTCATACTCAGGTTTGTTACCATGGTCTGCTGCTCCTTCTGCTTCCGCTTTGGAAATTCTATGTTTTTTGCGTACAGCTAAATGTACTGTATGTTGCGCACCTGCTGCTTCCCCTATTCAATGCTTCACTGCTCTCCCTGCTGCTTTATTCATGACATCATTTATTCCATTTTGAAGCCACTGTCTTAATCTGCCCATTTATTTAAAACAACATTTTATATAACCAAATATTATTTCTGTCTCTTTCTCTGTGTCTGTTTCTCTCTTGTCTTACATCCACACTCCACTTCTTCCTCTGCCCATAGGCTCTTCACCAACCAGACATGTAGTGACCAGAGAAAGAGTTTATTCATCTTTGCGAGCTCTCTTTTCCTCTCATACAGGTAATGGAAATGTTTTTGTGTTTATAAATGGAAATACCATATGTACGAATGGATGTATGTCATGACTTTATGTACTGCAATGTGCTAAAAAGTGCCTATAGATGTGAGGTGGTAACAGGAAATGTTTTTTATTTAAAGTAGCGAATGACTCGTCAAAAGGGTGAAAATGATCTGACTTAGCTTGTCTGTCTGTAGTCTGTATGTCTGCCTGCATGCCAGAGCATATCAGTTCAGTGTCTTTGGTGTAACTGTGAGTGTATCCCTTAACATCAGAAATGTCTGTGTGTGTTAGTGTGAGACCATAGATCTGTGACGAGGACCTCAGACTTCTAATTCCGGCTTTGTTACGTAATCGTGCCGTCCCTCCTCACAGAGCGTGTTACTATAGCGTTTAGAGCCAACAAATGCTATAGTGCGGTTCTACACATGCATACTTACCCTTCATGTGCATGCCCTTGCCCCCACCTACAAATGCACTGGTGCATGTAGATGCGCACACACAAAAACAAACAAAAATGAACCATGTCTTCAGGGAACAGGGTGTTCCTGGAAAGGAGAACAGAGAACAGAGGGTTATTTTAGTTGTCAGTGCATGCAGGAAGGCAACTTAATGCTGAAAGTGTGTGTTCATGTGTGGCTGGTGAATGTCGCTTTGTGTACACTTTCTCATATTAAGAAAGGAAATACCCAAATGCACAACATTTAGATACAACTAGAACTGCTGTGAGTGGATTCTTTTTTTGGAACACTGTGGTGCTCCAGTGAACACACCAAAGGATGCAAAACCGCTAACCGTATTTTTTGGATAAATCTGACCACAACAGCTGGGTTTTGATACTAACTAAATCAGACACTCGAAGAGGAGTGTGAATCGGCATCCATTTACTTACATCCTATGTGACTTTGCTCTGTCCTGCTGTGGTGGGCAGCTCCTGCACAAAAGCAGTAAAATTTCAAAAGACACGGAGCTGTCCACTCACCCAATGTGCCGTCTTGGTATATGCTGTCTTGGTTTCCTTGAACAAACACATGAATAGCATATGCAGATCTTATTTATTTATTTTCTATCTTGAGGATAGAAAGTGAATAAATTCCCAATGTCATGTGTAATATTTGCTGTTTCATTTCTTGAGAATCTCCCTCTAGCTGAAATGTTTGCAGCTGAATTCCCCCAATATTAGGGCTTGCCACTACAGAGGCCATTACAGTAAGTGTGGCTTCAGATCAGAAAGGAGAGGACACTGTCATCAGATTGGTATATTCATAGACCTACCCACCATTTCAAGTTTCTTTAGATGGGAAAAACATCAAAACGTACAATTCTGAAGGAAGACAGTTGGGTTTTGTTTTTGCTTTTTGTTTTGATAAAGTGCAAGTGGGTGTTTAAGGTGTCAATGTTCCCAGCTGGATTTACCGGCTTTGACCCACTTTTCGAGCTCAGGCATTTGTTTGACCTCTACTCATTTACTCTACTTGCTTTTCCTGTGTAGCGCTTCTTTGCCCATGTTACCTGCTTGTCTGCACAGAATATCCCTGTAAATGACCTTTGAAGTCACTGCACAAATTCAGCTGCGTACTTTGTAAACTCTAATTGCACATATGCATTGTGATGAGAGGACACAGTATGTGTATCAACCACACACACACACTCTGGCTGTCAAAGAAACCCTTCTTGGCTTTGCACGGCCACGTCTAAAAATACACCCTCCACAAATTAACACCATGTCTCCAAGCACAGGTGCCATGGCCCCACACGTCCCCTCCGGGTGTGAGTGTACTGTTGTGTTTATGCATTCGTGTGTACTTGTTGTTTCGAGGGGAAGGCTGTCATCGCAAAGCATGTTTGAAATATCGTTCTTCGTGTTGTTTCTTTTTTTCTTTGCACGTGTGTTAGTGACTAATATGTGGCACAGTCCAGAGCTGGCCTCTGACCTGGGCTTCCTCCGCTCTGCTTCCTCCTACTGGCCGTCACTGTTTGAAGTGAAGGGGCCATGACATTACAGCGTTGGACACACAATGGCCACTGTGTGCGCCTATTGCGTCACGAATGTCCCCAGTAGATGTCAGGCAATGGGAGCGCCCCATTTAGGAGACCATGCTGTCCAGTATAAGTGTGTCACCATATGATATCAGGAAGTGATATATGTCTGTGTATGTGTCCTATATTACGGGATATAAATTTGTCATGGCTCTGTCACAGACTTTTTGCTGCATAACACCAAATGAGGAAGTAAAGTAGTCACATTCAAAGCTTTACACAGCAAAAATAAGTGTCATGTTTGAAAATGAAAGCAAAGTTTACAGTCCCAAAATGAATTAATTACCATAAATACTTTTTTTTTGTAGAGCCTTCTCCTATCAATTCATTTGTCAATTAAATATTGCCAACACCCAAATGAACTGAATATCTTAAAGACACGAAAATGAGACCACTTCGAGACAGCCGGATGTACCAGCGGTATGAAGTGAAATAACAAAACCTAAATCTAACATATGTCTGTGTTATCTTTTGGATTGCATTTCCAAAATGGCTATAACCACCTGAAACGGCATAGGATATGTGTTGAACAGGAAAATCCAGAGAAGGGTCTATCTTATTTTTGGACAGTTCCAGAAAAGCTGGACAGTGAAGTGTAATCAAAAAACACTTCTACATGTAAAGCTGTAAATTTGTAGTTTATTATACTTGACACAAGTAATGTCTTAAGGACAAAACTAACTAACTGAACATGCTTTTGAATTTGTACAACATAAGGGGCTGCCCTTACACCCTTAAATCAACGGGCACATATCCCCTTTTAGCCAGCATTCCTACCTTACTGACTGAGTTTCATAATTTAATCGCCCTATTTATCAGGCTCTATAAATACACTCTGCAGTACTCCCCCACTGTGTGCATGTGTGCTGGCAAACTTCTCTGTGCTCTAAACACACTTTGAATGGGGCAGTTGCTGGTGCCTTCACAGGTGTACTCCAAATGTTAGCGTGTACAGAGTTGAGAGCTGGAGATGTTCGTTGCCGTTTCGGGCTGCTATTGGAAAGCTGTTAAAGTTTGCTGAAGTCGTTCTGATACAAGTTTAGGTTGGAATGCTAATATCTTTCAAAGTGTAGCTCAGCATGGGTGTGTGTTTTTCATGTGGGCAATCTAATGGGCACAAAGCGAGCAGTGTGTGCCCCCTCGGGCGCTGAAATGTACACTTTGGACAACAGGCGGCTTCAGTCCTCCTCAATAGGAGCTGCCCTTCTTATTGTACCTCACGCACAATGAGCTTTTCTCTCTGTGTCTGTCTTTCTCTCTGCGTCTTTCTCTCTTTATGACCATATACAGACAGCATTTCTGATGGGTCTAGGACTCTGACTGATGCTGTGCTGTCTATCATCCCACTGTGTGCTATCATTTGAATAGAGTAGAGACCTGGCTCTGGTGTCAGCTCACCTTTGAGTCCAAACAAGCTTAGTCATGCGGGGAATTAGCCCCAGTGATTGGCCAAATGGGGCTGTCTCTCCTAGGACTCCTCTCTAAACGCTTGTGAGTGTGTTTGCATCGGGAAGATAAAAGAAGAGGACATGTTGCTAAGGGGTGATGGGTGTTCCCCTGCTCTTTCAGCTCACATGATCTCCTAAGAACAACAACATAACATGACTCCCTCATGACCCCTCCGATATTAGAGAGAGAGCTTCCTCTATTCAGCAGTATTTGATGTTATACACAGACTGTAAAGATGTTTACTAGGAGTTTTCTTTAGGAAATCTGCCTTTAAGACAATAAAAAAAACTCTTATCTTGAAAGATAAACAAGGGCATTTAGCCATATCAGTGTGTGGAGCTTCATCTTTCAATTAAGATGCTTTGTACTTTTATTGGTTTCTATTTGGAATTAGTAATAGATCCAAACTAGTGTATTACATGAGGACAGAGAATGATGGATTCTGCTTGACATACTCGATGCAGAGGATTTAGGCCACAGACATCTTTTTTCTATTCCTGTTAATAGAACGTCTGCATGTTTGGTTGCTTTAAAGGGCATTGAGTACGAGAACCCATCCTAACATTCACTGGGAGGTTTTTAACTTGTCACAGTGAGGTTTTTATGATATAGAATTCTAATTAGCATGAGTGATTGTCACTGGTTCCAGCTTTATGTTGAAATAACACCCATGAAAGCCCAAACTACTTCTGAGAGTCCAGTGAACCCATGCTGGAAACGCTTAAATCAAGTGTAGTTGAACAATAATAGAGGCACAGCTCTGTAATGTACATGCTGTATCAATAGTACATCAGAATGTGACATGCCCACAAACAGGCCCTCTTCACACTGAGGCTCTCGCCAACAGAGAAACAATAAGAAGGCTTTTTATTGAAAAATGTGAGAAACAAAACTGAGAAAAAATACTGTTGACACTCCACAGACAGTTTGTGTGATGTCACAGATTTTTGAAAGCAAATGTTACTTTAGGCATCAGTTTCCACCCCCGTCCCTTAGTCTCCTCTTTAACGTTCACCTTTGTTCTTTATCTAACTTACACATTGCTCTTTGTTATCTCCTCCACAGCTTCCTTTACTTCTCGGGCTGGACTGTGCCGCATTAACATCGGCTCGCCCTCCCCTGCCCCCTCGCCCCCCAGCAATGGCCTCACGTATCGGGCTGCGGATGCAGGTACAACACAACCACTCTCCACCATTCGTAAAGCAGTGCACACAGCATTTCCCCATGGTGCTGTGCTTGTAGCACTCAGTGATCGAACGAACACTTGCTGGTTTGAATGTTTGTCTCAGTGATCGAACGAACACTGAGTCTGGAATTTTTCTAATCGCTATCTAAACTTTCCACTGGAAAATCACTGCCTTTGCCCACCGTACATAGTTTTCTTTGAGTCATAAGATTTGGGACTTGACTTTGTGCTAGCTGCTCATTAGTAGAGGGGAGGAGAAGAGCCACATGTAACATCTCCGGCAAGGTCGCTGGTCAGTGTTTCATTGAGCATTTCTGTGATGCATCTGTGTCCAGCTGATGCGAGACCAGCTGCAGCAGGAGGAGCAGCGTGAGCGGCGGCAGCAGCAGCAGAATGCAGCCCTGCAGTACATGCAGCAACGCATGGCCGGGCCTCCTGCACCCACGCCCGCCATTAGCACCCCGCAGCATTACCAAAGCATGCAGGTCCCAGTCGAGGTTCTGAAGGTCAGTGAAGCCGTATGTTTTTAACCAGCACGGTTCATCTGCATCACTTGCTGGTCTGAATGTTTGTCGGGTGAGTGTTTAATGTAGAGAAGTTTGAGTCTGGGTATTTAAAGAAATGAATCCAATCAAATGGTGGAGGGAAGGAGACAGGAGGCAATCTGAACTTCACTCTGGGCATTTTGGCCTCTCACATGGCAGTGTTGGCACACAGTGAATAATCTGTGATAAGTTTTAAAAGATAAATAGAAAAACGCAGCAGAGCAGGCTGCAGGTAGGGAGAATGAAGGCAGAGATAAGAGACGTTTGACATGAGATAGGCCAACAGGAGTGATGCAGATGTGCTGTGGGTCAGACAGGGACAGATAAAGCTGAGGTGACATTATGGCTGATTTTAGTGATTCTAGTGTTAGTCCTTATCTTTAATGGTGTGTATGTCTGTATGAGGGCTTGAGTAATACTTCTAGCATGCTGTGTTGGGAATTTTTTTGGCACCATGAATATGTCCATTGTACACAATCGGCTGTTTTGACAGTTTGCAAATATTTTGTGTGCGTGTATGTGTCCGGGAATGGGACGATGTTTATGAAATCTCATTGTTGTGCCTGTTGTAGATAAAGGCAACTGTCAGTCAGTCAGGTCCTCTCATACCTGCTGCTGTGCGTTTCTTTGAACTTCATTTCTGCTGTCAGAGCTTTAGGTGATAGCACGAGTAGTCATGACCAAATAGCTGCTCCCATGGGTCATGAGACACAGACATATTTTGAATACATTTTTAAACTGTCAAGGTGACATCTGTGGGACAGGGATTTCACCATAGATAATTGTTTCCTGTCAGCAAGATTATGCAATTATTACCTAAGTCATGGACCTTGCTGGATAGCTCGTTACAAGAAGAAGTCATTACTTTACTTTTTGAGAGTGCAGAAAACTACTTGTGAGACTGACAATATGTTGTTTTTTTTGGAGGATATACTATCTCCTTGCCCTTGCAGTTGCACAAGAGACACGTCCAAAGTCATAGGAAGGACTAGAAACATCTATTTACTGAAATGTTCTGGACCATATGATTTGCTTCCCATTGTGTCTCGAAAAAGTTGAGAGTACTGTACTGTACTGCACTTAGCTGTAGGCTTTGATGTGAAGGAATGAGGCCAGTGCATTTCTCTATGTAGCCATTCCTGTGGATTTGGTCCAGCTTTGCTCCTGTAGACATTTCTTCTAGCGCACGGCTACTGTGTCATAGTGCTGTCACAGAATGTGGATGAATGGTCAGACATCAGTGTAACATGGGTTGAAATGTTCAAAGCTACCCTTACTGAAACGTACACAATTGGTTGAACACATGACTGTTTTTAATTCAGACAAAAGTCTGAGTGAATTTTAGGCACTTGCTTGTGTGTTAAGTTTGTGGGAATAAAAAAGAGACCACCCTACCTGTTTTTTTTGATACCACTTAAGCTATCAGCTACATCATATCTGAAACTCAAATATCTTTGCAAGTTTGAAAATGTGCTGCAAATTTATGGGTGATAAACTAATTCCTGACATGACATTTACCCTATAAATGACTAAACCAGGTACAGACTCACCTCGAAAACCCGACAGACTATCACATCCGTCAGTCACGGAAACAACAGGTGAAAGAATACCTTTCAACCACCTTCGCCACCAAACAGGTATCTGTTTCTTTAACATTTATATCCTGTCCAGATCAAAGAGTTGATTGTAATTTGACTTGTTCAACAGTGTACATTGAGCTTAAGCACACTGTGGTGTATAATACATTATTACCGTTATCCCTGTTCTTTCTGGGCGTCCTCAGACAGTCAACGCAGTAGCAGGGATAATGCCACCATCTTCTCCCACAAACATGGGACCTGCTGGGGGTTCAGCATCAGCACCTCCTCCTCTGCACTCCCCCCACATGCGCACGGAGCAGCTCATGTCTGGGAACAGCGCCCCCAACAGCCCCATGGCCATGCTGAACATCGGCTCCAGCCATGAAAAGGAGGTAGAGGCTTGCACGCGTAGGCAGACAGTGGCACAAGCATAAACCCGCAAAGTCTATTGTCGTCCTAAAAAGGTTCATTTACAACCATCAGACTCAACAAATGGACCCAAAATATGACTTAATTATACCCGTATATGAGTTTATGAGGGTTGAATATTACCCCAAAAGGAACATGGTCTTCACTTTTTATGAAAGCATCATAATCATTTAATTGTTTTCCAGTAGGCAGGAGCAGCATTTGTGGATCAGCCAGTGTTAATGTGTTGTGTGTTTAGTGGTCTGTGAATGAAAGGATGTCTATCTAGCAATAACTAAGGCTGGCAATCAGTGGAATTTAAATGCTCCATAATGACCTTGCAGCAGTAATTACAGCTTAACAAGTGACAGAAAAACAGCAGAATGTGGGGCCTTTGAACCTCAGAGACTTTGACCAACTCTCCGCCTACAACTTACAACCTTGCTTTTTTCTCCTTTCATATGGTCTTGCAGGCCAGACTCCATAAGAGAGAAGTCCAGGTTTTTAGTGCCTTAACAACATGATTATGTAAAGAGTGTCAGTGTCTCCAGTGCTGTTTTCTCAAAGCATTTTAATGCAACTGTCTTCATTCCCTTTTCACAGAAGAGTTTATTGAATAGGTCTTTAGGTTCGTCACAGTCACACAAGGGACATTGCTCTTTTCTTCAAGTGACGTGAGGCGACTTGGTGATATGGTCCAACCTGATATTAAAAGAGTCTTTTCATTCATTGACTTTGTTTTTGTACTGTATTTTTTTCAGATGGACGAGGTCATTGATAACATCATCAGTATGCAGTCCAATTACGACGAAGCATTCATTGATTCCATTCAGATGCCAAACACAGTAAGAAGAGTTAGTCCAGTAGATGTGTGATTTCAGAAATCCTTACTTTTCAGAGTATTTTATGGCTCATAAAAGGGTTCACAGATTGCGAACCCATGTGATGCTAATTTGTCTTTGGTAAGTTTAGTCTCTTCTGTTTGGTTTGCCTTGATTAATTTTAACAATCATTCAAAATTTAATTTGGGAAACTTTACAGTGCAGGAGATGGGAACAACTGCATTGTCTATTTTGGTGTAATTCATTTAACTTAGATGTTATTAATAGAGTTAATTTGATACTATTTTAGGCATCCAAGTTAAATATAAAGCTCCATCTGTTTCTTTGTATAATCTTAGATTTTACAACATATGTACATTTAGACTTACAGAAGACTATTATACAAGAAATGTAAAGTGTTGCAACCTGTATTTTTGAAGACTTATTTTGGCTCGGTTTGCCAGAGCGACTCATTGTACTGGAAATGCTAACTCATCATCACTGAGAGTTTGGCTTTTCAGGCATTCCTCTAATCTCTCCTTCTGTATCTGTGTGTCACTTCACTTATTCATTATCAATAGTCTTCATTTTTGGCTCTGATATGAGGCATTGTTATGCCCTCTGTGCATCTATTAGCTCTGTTAATGAGTTAGTGTTTCAAAGCATCTATTGAATGCAGCTCAAAATCCACTTTCTGTTTTTTTCTGCACAAAGCTACATTAGTTCTGCCTTTATGTAGACATATACACAAACAGATACACAAAGTAACGCCAGCACACGAAACAGTGTATAATTGACTTAAACCCTAAACATTCCATCCCTAAACCACGTTGGACATAGTTGGAAACTGTAGGGAGGACATGTCAGCAGAGGACTGTGCAGTGCTTTGTGTCTAAGAGAACACACTCAGAAAATTAACAATTAAACTACCAGCAGTTAGAGTTCAACTTGTTTACAAGACATTTGGAGGGAGGGAGGTGGAGAAAGAAATGGGGGAGGAAAGGAAAGGAGGAGGGAAAGGGGGATGAGGACAATTTATGCAAGGGGAAAACAGGCTGAAAGTCCAGTTAGGGGAAAGTTCACTCATGTTTGGTGGGGCGCAGAGGTAGAAGAAAGACAAGAGCGGAGCTGCAGAGGTCACTCTCTCCAGACAGCGGCGGCAGCGCCATAGAGCGGTGCATGTGCTGCCAGTGTCCCAAAGAGGAGAAGAAAGCCCCTTCGGCCTCGTAAGGGAAGAAGTATAGGATGAAGGAGATGAGTAAGACATATGCCATTGTGGAAGTTATTGAAGGAGAACAGATTCAGCTGGTAAGACGATGAGAGTCTCTCTTGCTATTCTAACCTGATTTTGAAGGAGTTGTTTTGTTTGTTTTTTGTTTTTCTGTTACTTTTTGTAAGCCTGTAAGTTGTGGGTTTGAACAACAGCCATGACAGATGCAGTGGAAGCAGTAGCAGCTCTAACTCCCAGCCTTAGGTCTCTGATTAGAAGGCACACCATAGCAGAGGAGGTGGGGTGGGTGATGGAGCTTTTTTGTGTTGGCGGTCAACTGTTGCTGTGGACTTACATCAAGTTTTTTGTTTTGTTGCATATTTAAGATAATCATATTGGGATTAAAAAGTAGAAATTATAGCAGACTGGTGCCCACTGCCTGGTCTTCTGCTTCCATCACTTTTGCTGAAGAGGGAAACGCACAAACCCTCCTGAGACTTTATCTCACACTGCTCTGTGTGGCTGATTGGTTTAATCACTTGAAGCATTTCTTCATGCATGTGTCTGTGTCACACTGATTGATTAGATTGGGCAGCGTGTGCTGATTAAACGTAGGAGGATCAGTGTATGGAACATTAGTTCTGTGAAACAAATGAAAGAAAGAAACTTAAAGGTGCATATCAGTGTGTTAACAGCACCGCAAACATTCCAGCTTTATTCCAAACTGTCAGAACAGTGAGTGAAACTCACCTACTAATCCCGATGGGGATTAAAGCAGCAAATTCCATGAAATTCTTGGAATTTCAAAGTTTAGTAAGAGCCGGGGACACCACTGAATGCCAGGCACAAGGGAACAGTTCCAATCCTTAAGTGTACGTGTGTGAGTGTCTGTATATGGATGGCTGCTCTCAGCCATGCGAGTTCCAGTCAGCCATGGGTTTTAAATTGAATTAAATAGCGTCTTATTGGAATGGAGCATGAAGGGCATGGTTGATGCAGGAGCAGAGAGGAAACTGGGAATTAGAGTTTAACAGGCAGTGTGTTCTTCGGGATTTTCTTTCATTAGCAGAAATTCTTACCACCACAACCAAATTGCCGTTGTGGCGATACATAGATTTGCCTTCAAACTGCAATTCCGGAGACAATAATGTCAACTTGTCAGTTGAAGATTTTCCTATCACTTAATGCAGCTTAATGTTTTATAAACCTCATTCATAACACATTGTGTCTCTACAAAAAGAATAACTGGTGAGGGCTTCAAATGGCTACAGTGTGATTGTTTTCTGTGAGATTTGCAGTCACGCATTCTTTAGATCTTTACGTCTTTTGTAAGCCTTTAACTTCTGAGCAGTAGTTTAACCTGCAGAGATCCCCGTCGATTTTTATGTCTATGAATGTGTTTGATCTCACAGCTCACACAGTAGCTTTCAGATTAACTTATCTTTCTCTCTGAGCTCTTTATCTTTCAGGCCTCATTAACAGCATCATATTTGCCCTTGCTTCAGGGAGTGTGACACGGCTGCATTTAGTGCTTAAAAAAATTGTTGCACTCATTAAACTACCCTATTAAAAGTAATTCAGATCTTTTTAGGGGTCCTAACAAAACTAAATAGCCGTTGTTTACAATGTCTAAAGTGCAAGAGTTTAGAGTTTGGAGCACTCAGCAAGGGTAAATTCAGGAGCTGCAGGAGGCAGCAGAGAATCCAGCCATAAAGAGAGATAAGATATATGAAATGATTGTCAATCATTGCTGTGTGTTTGGCAGGCTTTACTCAGGTGTGATATTATTGTATTATCACCCTCTATCAGCTCTTTACAGCGCACTAAACTTGAGCACCGACTTCATATAGGGACTATACAAGGTATATGAGGCTGAAAATGGGTTCTCTGTGAATCTTTAAGGAAATAATGTGAATCTGCTCCCGTTTCGATCCTTTTTTGTTGTGGTCACAAGTAGCTCTGATTAATCCTGTGCAGTTGTTACATGTCAGGGCAAGATATTCTCACTGCTGTGGTATAATGATTTAGGACATGTATTAAAGGGGCCATCAAGCTTTTTCTTACTCTGCACGAGTGGAGCATTTACACAAAGGAAACTGTGTCTGTGACACTTATCTGAACTTAGTGAATTTTTTTTTTGTCTGAGCAAAGGGAGGTCCCTGTCAGTGACTCGATATCCACAAACATGTTTATGTGTTGCTTTGTGTGCGCTCTTCCTCCAGCTCCCCCTGTCAAGCAGTCACCTGGATGTGTACACTGGTCCTGGAATGAAGGGGCCCGCCATCGCCATGACAAGTAACTCCTGTCCTGCTAATCTGACTATCAAGAGAGAACTGTCAGGTGCGAACATCAAACTTTTTAACTTAGGTAGTCACGTTTCGGTAGCCAAAAATGTCTTAACTGAAACTCAGGCTGATTTCACAAAGTGATAGTCCCTGAATGAATGTGAAACATGTACTCTCCCTGAGTCAGGCAACTTGTGTCAGTCTTGAGACTTGGCATTTTGTCAGATGTTAGTTGATTGCATTTTGTTTTTGCAAAGACACAGAAGCCCGTGCGCTGGCCAAGGAGAGGCAGAAAAAAGACAACCACAATCTGAGTGAGTAGCTGCATGAGCATGCTCTTTCCACGAGTTCTTTACACCTTCTTTAAGGTTTTTCTAAGTTCATTTTTGCCCTTTGGAAGCATTTGCACACACACATGCAGATGCACACTGACACACTCTCACTCAAACCATGATCAGTCTCTTGCACAAACAGTTTTATACAGCTTTGTGCTGATTTAGCTGACAGTGCAACAAGTGGGTGGATAGTTAACCTGATCATTTCTGCTGTCCTGGCACTGAAGTGTAATTACCTGTGACCGTGTGGGTGTGTGCGTAAATGTTTGCTCCGTGCTGCTCTTTATTGTACATCCTAAAAATTAAACAATATCTTTAATTCTGCACTGAAAGGCTAACACGTACGCCAAAGAGTTGTGCTCTTTATCACTATTTCTTCTGTTTTTGTCTTCTGTAATAGTTGAAAGGAGGAGGAGATTCAACATTAATGATCGCATCAAGGAGCTTGGCACCATGATCCCCAAAACAAATGACCTGTGAGTTGCTTTGACTGCACCATAGTATATTTCTAATAAAAAATGCAGTATGATGCCAAATGAATGGAAACTTTCTGTGTGTTTAGCGACGTGCGCTGGAACAAAGGCACTATCTTGCGGGCATCTGTAGAGTATATTAAGCGCATGCAGAAGGATGTGCAGAGATCCAGAGAGGTGGAAAACAACTTCAAAAGAATGGAAATGGCCAATAAGCAGCTGTTGCTTCGCATCCAGGTACCACACCTAACCAAGCTGCATGGGCAGGATCGTATCCCATGATATTATTATGACGATGTGTGACGATCTCTGCCAACAGGAGTTGGAGATGCAGGCTCGTCTGCATGGGCTACCTAGCACCTCTCCCTCTGGCTTCAATCCAACTGACATGGTGCCTTCCTACATAAAACAAGAGACCAGCCCAGAAGAGAACATGTCCCACCAGCAGCAACAAGTCCACCACCAGCAGCAGCATCTACCCCACAACCAGGCTCAGCCACAGATCCAGCAGCACCATTTCCTTCCCCAGACCCACCACCACCCTCAGGTCCAGGCCCAGCATCAGCCAAGGCAGCTGCCACCACTCCCACAACAGCTCCAACCCCAGCAGCCCATCCAGTACCCAGCTGTGGGCAGCTCCCAGCCCTTTGACTTTGTCCAATCGCTGGACTTGTGCGATGGCATCCCTGGTTTCTCAGACGGCATGTCAGGGTTGGGCGACCTGGGTGGACTGGATGTCCAGGGGAGGAGAGGCGATTTGAGCTTCTTGATTATGGATGAGCCTTTGTCTCCAATGGGTGGCGACCCGCTGCTCTCTGCAATGTCCCCAGAGGCCTCTGTCGACTCTAGCCGCAGATCCAGCTTTAGTATAGACGATGGGGACATAATGTAGACGTATACGCACGCACACACACGTTCAATTACACACTCGAGGGTTCATCGTGGTCATAGATGAAATATCAGCAAGGTAGAAAAGAACACAGCAAATACACAAAAATGAAGGAATCATTTACACCTCGCACAGTTTTACATACAGCAGCGACACTCAGTTATGGTACAATTATCTCTGTGATGGTAAAGAGCATCTTCACAGAAGGAAACATGCTGTTCAGAGTAGGCATTTGTGTGTACACCCACACTCACACACAACACACACTCACACAAGAGCCTGTGATCTGAGCAGCTTTGATCAGAACAGAGCAGTTTAAAACTTTGCAGACCAGCAGACTGAGCATCGACTAGTAGTGACTTAGCACAGCCAGACCAGTTATATAGCACACTTATCCTTATTTCCGTGAAAGTGGCTCTGAACCGTAATTGAACAGCGGACAAAACCAACAGTTAATTAGACCAGCGCTATAAGATACAAAGAGAAGTCAGCCCATTGTCTGGCCTGATAGATGACAGGTTATTTCACTGCCTCACAACCTCATACAGTAACTGTAAATGATTGGAGGAATGATAGTTGTTAAAACGGAAAGAGCTTTTTGGTCCTGCATGCATGATCTATCTGGATGGAAGAGGTCAGATCACATTGTTGGGTTCTTCACTCTGTTCCACAGTTGGTTTTAGCCTCAAACATTGGCTGTTTATTGTTTGCCAAACATCGGTGGAGGCCCGCTAAGTGGGAGTGTTCACCTTTAGAGAGTCCATCGCTGGACTGTTAACAATCAGAGGCAAAAATCCAGCTCGCAGCAAAGCCCTTTACATGATCTGTGTTACACTTACTCCACTTTAAGTTGAAACTCTTGTCTTATCACTAACACACGCAGGCACCCACTGCCATCACTGGTTTCCAGCACCTATGAGGCATCACGATCAGCACTGGAAGGCGCTGTACTATGATGGAGAAAGCATAGAGAAAAACGTAGGATGATCAAAATCAGCAAGTCTATGATGTGTCAAAAATACTCGGGTATTATCAAAGAATTCACAAGATGGCTCCCGTTTGAACAGAGGTTATTGACCATAACTGTGTCTGTGTCTCCTTGCCCCAATCTGTGTCTTTTGATTTATGCAGCTACTCCTCTTCACGTTTTTTTTTCTTATAAACTGAGGGTCATTTTTGGGCTTTGGTTTTGCCTTTAAATGCACCTGTCTGCAGTTTGCTTTAAATCTTCTTTTATCGGTTCAGATGAAAAACTTGTAATTGTGTATCCAAGTAACTTTTTAGGGTTTGTTCAGGATGTGAAAGAAAAAGCGTTCAGGTTTTACAGAAGAAAGGAAATGAGGACGTTTGCTCTTGAAGTCAGTGTCTCTTTTTAAAAAAGGCTCATCTTAGAGCTCACTCTCATGCTTTCAGACTCACGCATGCTCAGAATGAAACACACATGTACATTCTTGGGCTCAGACATGTAAATAAAGTGCAGTGTGCCTTGAGGCTGTTTTCAGATCACCCTCCTACAGCCTCAGTCACCCCCCCCCCCCTTGTGATGGAAGTAACTCAGCCGGTTGCAGAGGTAAAGCTCAGGTCTTTGTTCAGGCTGTCATCTGCAGGTAATTCATTTCTCCGGCTGTCAGGGTGATGCTTTGAGCAGGTTGTGGTGCACCTGTGTTGTATCTCTGTTGTGTAACACCTAAGGCTTGGCTTTAATTTGTTATTGCCTTTGATCAGAACAGAAAAAGTTAGGAAAAAAGAAAAGTTCATGATGATTTTTTAAAAATTTTGATTAAAAAAAGTGTTTGTTTTCTTTACTTTAGAGTTTGTTGTTTATTGTATCTCCCAAAGCACTGGAAACTATATTATTATTTTGACTTTGTAAATGGAATTTGATTTTACTGTATATGTTGTATGCCACTAAGCCACTTAACTGTATTTTATTTGTATTTGTTGTTTTAGTTTTGTTTTAATTCTATTCCAAAACTACCCTCTCTTCTTAGAGCCAATTTTTCTGGAAGTCACTGTAAAGGCATTAAGCCAGTTTTTCACAGGAAAAAGAGCGGGAAAACATTTATTACCTTCTCGATTTCAGATGAGAGACGATTAGATTTTTGTGCATTGAAGATACCATTTTTATATGACTGGGGTTTTCATTTTCTCCCTGTTTTAACTTTTTGATTTGAAGCCAGACAAAATGATTATGTGATTTGACTGAAATAAAATTGCGCCTTTGATGAATGTAAGGTTTGCTAGGTTTTGCAGTCAGACTGAAGTATGTCATCATTTTGCCCCACCTGCCCCTTTCCTGCCCGACTTCTGTGTCTGGACTGGAAGACGATTGTCTTTGCAGAACTCTGTGTCAGTGTTTTGTGACTGCCTGGAGTTGTACCACGGACTGTGCGTTTGTTGTTGTCCACATTAGTGCCTATATGCTGCAGTTGGACTGTGCTTATGCAGTCACTCAGCCAACACTCCAAAGAGCTCCTCAGGCCTCCTCTGACCTTCCACTTTTGGGCGCTCTGCAGGGCAACCACACAGGGAAAAGTGGTTCTGTATTTGCAGAAGACATAAAATCTTTTACCAGAATCCATTCACTGTCGTGAGTTTTTTATTCCCTCGTTTGGAGAAAACAACAGCTGAAATGGCTTGAAGTAGGCTAGTGTATGTAGAGCATGTCTGTTTGTGTGTTACGACTAAAAAGAAAGAAAATAGGCCGCGTTATTACTACCCATTTGTCCTGTGATGGTGCAACCTGAAGTATTCACTGTGCAAACACTGAAAATGGACTTTGACGTGAGCCAAAGTCACCATGCCTTTTGAAATCTGCTCTTGAAGATCTGCATATTCATGGAATTCTCTATGCATTGGGAGTAAACAATATTTAAAGATTTCTTGATAGAGATAACACATTAAAGGCACAAAATATTTGGAGGCATTTTGATATTTAGATGTCACATGATTACTGAGAGCAGCTGAATTGTGTTGTTTTTGACCCAACGAGGCAAAGTTATGCTGTGACAGCTTCACATTTAGAGCAATAGACACGAGTGGATAAAATGCCCTGTCCAGAAATGTTACTTCATGTTTACAAACATTCAGGCAAATGCACAAGTGCATTTGCCTGAATAGCTCTTTAACAGGAATTACATCTCATGTCCACCAGGTGGAAACAGAGATCTATATTACAGAAAGCATAGAGTTGCCGCAGTCATAGTAAAGCCTGAGCTCATATATATTTACCCCTGGGTGAAATACTACTAAAACAGTCACTAATTTTATCTTTTAGGAAGGTGAGAAATATTTAAAGACATACTACTGGGAAGTAATACTGGTACATCTTCAACAACAAGTGGTAATGTTTTAAATATGTATGTGTCTATTTGTAAGAAAGATTTTCTTTTCGGGTGGCCACCATGTATTACTGACATAGTTTCCTGTCCTCATTTGCTGCTTTTTACATCTTTTCCTTATGATTCAGTTCAGTGCTGCTTTGGATGATCCATAAACTGTTTAACAGCCTTTCTTAAGTTAAATCTGGTTAATCTTTTTCTTTATCCACACACACACACCGCCGCACACACTCCACTGATAGCGCAGTGCATGTAAAAGTGTGGAGACTGTGTCTTCAGCCCATCCACAGGCCCATTCTCAGGCTTTATGATGCTAATGTACTTTCCGGTATAATAAATCCCTGTAGAGCTGCAAGGAGTAGATCTTATGGCTCACTTCGATCATCACCTTTTTGCCCATCTTCTCTCCTCCCTGTACACACACCCACACAGGCTCTGCTATTACTGCTGCAGAAATGCCTGCCTTGCACTTCCATGGATACTTGGGTGGCTGTTTAGTGAGAGGGAAAGAGGGGAAGGGTCGAGACAAATCAAACATGAAGGTGCAATTTAAGCGATGTTGGCACGGGAATGAGGAGTTTGGCCCTGGCATAGTCTGCTGGAGGCTGAGTTAGGCAAGACACAGAGAGAACTACCGTTTGCTTCTTTTTTTGATGGACAGGCCCTTTCGAAGTGGATTTGGTATAGCACCTCTGCCCTCCAGAAGTATGAGAAAGGGGGAAAAAGTGAAATAAAGCTCAAAGGAAGTGAATGAGGAACTCCGTTCACAATAAATAGCTCAACTGGACACAAGTGAAATTAAGCTACATTCTTTCTCCCAGCCAGTTCTCCTTTTGATTCTTCTTCCTCGTCTTTTTTTACTGGCTGCTCGGTGAGTGTGTGAGTGAGTCCTCCTTTACGTCTCTAGGGAGCAGTGTGTCACTCAGCTTGAATCCTGCGGAAGAGAGGTGAAAGGGGGCTGATTGAGCTAATTTAGCCCCTGGATGGGAGAGCAGGAAAGGCCTCACCCTCTGCTAATAGACAGACATCAAAATGTAGATGAGGAGGACGGGGATGGGAAAAGAGGATGGGCCATAAAATGGAGGAGACTTTTTGACGGATTTATCTCTTTTTGTCCAAGCCGACGAAGAGGAAACTTTTATGAACCCTGAGTGACATTGTGAAGTTGGTAAAGGTTTATGCGTGTTGCCCAGAATTAAAACGTGCTGATATTACTAATTGATCTGTCCTCCTCCATTAAGATACCCTCAATCACAGTCTGCTTTATGATCTCTCCTGACCGGGCCAGTCAACATATATTTTCCCACTGACAGGCAGACTGCAACTCACACCAATAATGCAAGATTTCACCTTATAGACGGGGACTAGAAGCACTTTTTATAGCTTTTGTAGGCACCGAAACTTCTGTGAGACTTGATGGCCCATGATAAAAAAAATGTTAATGAAGATGACACGACTATACTCATCAATTCCATTGTGGCTTCATAGTTCGATGACACTGCAGTTTGTCCTTAAGTTTTCTGAGAATCCTTTGAAACTCTAAGGTCCAAATATTTCTCACACTATCCCAAAGGTTCCATCACCCATTTTACAAAGGGAAATAATTCTAAAAGCAATCAAACGGACAAAGCCTCCACATCTTTCCTCAGTCTATTCCACACATGTGCTCACTAACTTGGTCTCAGCCATGTCGCCACATACCTCCTGTCCTTCTACATTTTTCACTCTCTTGCCCCCTCTTTATTCTGCTGTTCCTTTGTCCATCTTCCTCTACATATTTAATACTCTTCGCTGACTCCTCTCAACCCTTCATGCCTCTATTCCTGAAAGAAAAGGAGCTCAAATTGGCTGGAGAGATGAATAATGTCCCCGCCATTAGCAGTGGCATGGACGGATCGCCTTTTCATGTGTGTGGAGGTGACAAGATGAGCTGCAGGGGAGGTGAAGACAGGCTGGTGGAGGTGGGTTGTAGTCTTTATCATTCTTTCTAACTTTTGCGCAGGCTATAGATGTGGAATTGGGGAAAAAAAGAGCAACAGTAACCTCTGTAGAATTTCACTATAAATACTGAATGTATGATCACTGGAGAAGGTTTGGTTTGAATAAAAAATATCTGGGTTACGGGGCCTTTTGAAATAGTTGTTGAAAGGTCATTTTGTGAAAGGAATTGCTCATATGTCTCCACTGATGCAAAGAAAAATAACCAGAATTAATCTCAATACAACCTCTCTCCTAAAGAAAGTCAGTTTCATCAAGAATCTTTTTGCTATTTTCCCCCAGACGCAGTCAAGTGCTTCTTCTCTTTAATTGCCAGTAGGGGGAGGTAGTGGTCTGCAGCATCGCTCAACATCTCCAAGCCAAAAGGCAAACAAGCCACATCTGACACTTCTCGGGGCTGAAAATGAATATGTTGTTTGGAAATGCAGTGAATGTCATCCACTGGCAGAAAGAACATCTGGTGCAACCTTTGTGAAATTAAGACATGGTGTCATCTCTTAAATTCCGCCAGACAGCTGCCAGGCAACATAATTGGCAAACTGTTGTTAGGTTGTTTGAATGATTAAAGATAGAACATACATGTTTTCGTTTAACATCTTTCAGTTTTTAGTTGATTGAAAAGGTGCTAAATTAAGCTTATCTTTATTAGGAAAAATAATGCACCTGACATTGAATTTGACACATTTTGAAGGTTACCCACTCAATCCTCCTTTCGAGCAGCTGATGGAGTGACTCTGAAAGTGATGAATTCCTCTTTGTGACTGCGGGCTGTTCTCAGACCTTATCTTGGGCAGTATCTCAGATGGTGGACCATATTATTGTCCTTGAGTACCAAAACACCATGAAGATTGCTAACTAACCCATGGTCCACTGCACAGGATTAATTTTGCCCTAAGCTTTGGAGATCTGTGTGTTCTTTTGCTGTGTTTGTTTCTCTCTCTGCCAATCCATCCAGCCATCCACTCATCCATTCATCCATCCATCTTGCAAATCCTCTTGCATTTAATTTTGTCCTGTTGTGAGTGGGAGCCTGTTTCCGTGAACCCACAATCTGAAGGTTGCAAAGATTTGACTCTTTTTTTTCTCCATTCCTCCCTGAAAAGCAGCACAGATTATACAGCCTCCAGCTTTTATCACATGTATGCCCCTCTTCAAGCTCCTTTTTATTCTCAGCCTCCCGTCTCCCAACTTTTAGAGACCTGAAGATAACGGCACGCCACATGACGCCATTGTCCTCTCTCTCTCTCTCGTAGGTGGAGATTTAAAGTTCTGTTTTAAAACTGCCACTGTTCCAATCCTACTTAACCCTCCCCCCTCCTCCTTCTTCACTTGTCTCCCCTTTCCTCTTGAGTATTCTACCTAACCCTTCTGAACTTCAGTCAGAGTTACTGAAGACCCGGAGTACACTGGGGAGTCAGCTACACCGCTGAGAAAGACACCGAGATAGACAGAGTCTTAGCTGCTTGGTATCCTACCACTCTGGTAATAAAAAAGTTTCTGTTCTTCTCTGTGTTACAGCTAGGAGATATAACTAGGGATCACTCAAACTCACTCATGCACTTTTAAACGCATGCAGAGCCACACGCAAACACACCCACACAAAGCCGATCTGGGAAGGCACAAAATTGGGGCACGACATGGACAAAGTCGCACTCTCTCACATGTACCTGCTGCGCGCTCACACACGCAGCTTTTCGCAGAAACGTCTGCAGACAAAGAGAACCAGAAGACGCCAGAAGTGAAAAAGAAACAAGTTTAGTCTGTAAACGCCTTAACAACCTGACTCGAATTAGAGGGCGATTTCCACAAAGGTCAATGTATTCAGCTGATACCCTTAGAGGGAGGAAATTTAATACCCCTTTTTTGGTTGAATTAATTAATTATAATATTAGGCTAGCTCTGGGGGCCCTTTTCTTCAGTGATTAAGTGAGCACATATCTTTAAAAGACTGTTGTGGTCTCTGGGGCCCTGGGCTTCTGAACCTTGGGGTGAAACAGAAAGAGATGTATAATACATGAGAGGACGGAAAACACAGCACTGTCTGCTCACCTCCACAGCAAGACACACCATGTTCCTTATTTAGACCTTCAGTAGCATTTGTCTTTCTTTGCAAAGGTGCTTCTCTATCACCCCTCTGCCCTCCTCTGGTCTCTTCAGTGTACGGCAAAGAGTGACTTAAGTTGAAACAGGACACAGGTCAGCACTCATCTGCGCTTATTTCAGAATAAGCAACAGTGCCAAGATGTGAAAACAATTAAGCAAATGAATAGTATCAAACACACGCACACAAACCATCAAATGTAAAGCTTACTGAAAGGGAGAAATTGTTGGCTGTAAAATGTATTCAACCATCAGTACTGAAAGCTGTCATTATGCAGAACGATCCCCTTCAGAGTGTTAAATTATTGATGCATTAACCTGTAAGCAGTATTTTAGAGTTACAGGTCACCAAGGTGGAGCTCTGAGGAAATACATGGAACAAAGTATAAGCAGTTATTTCTGGGTCCATATTTTACTGTTCATTTTGGTGAGTCTTTCACTTTGATGATGCTCTATTCTATTCTATTCTCCATCCATCCCTGCTCTATATGGCACGGGGTGGGGGAGGTGGTGGGTTGGGGGTGGGGTGGTTGCCGGAGCCTATCACAGCTATTCCATTCTATTCTGAGCTGATTCAAATTGAATTAAATATTTGATTTAGATCAATGAAACTTACATTTTTTTTGCTCCGGAAGTAAAAAAAAACAACTGACCTTTTTTCTCCCTCTAAAATGAAAATCAGTGTCTCATTTGTAATACCTGTGTAATATTTTAACCGCTTTCAGATCTACTAAAAAGTGTGTGTGTCCCTATGTGCAGGTGCACTTGTACGGCATGTCCCCCCCCCCCGTGTGTGTGCTAACCCTGCTGCTGACCCGGTGAGGAGCCTTCCAGCTGCTAATCATGTCAAGCTTGTGTGTGTCTCTCAGTATGAGTGACACATCTCTGACATCAAGTCTGAATCATGGCTCCTTAATGGCTGTTCCTCTCCCAAAGAGAAGCTGATGCTGCCAGGGTGATGATGGAGACAAAGAGGAAGGGCAGTGCCGAGAAGAAGGTGATGACACTGTGACAGAGAAAATGACAGGATGCTGCTACATAAAGGTGTCTACTCAAACGAAGGAGTATGTTTCTGTGTGTGTGTGTGTAGGTGTGGACGAAAGCGCGGGAAAAAAAAACAAACCTCCATACAGTCAGTAAGACTCTGTATCCACCTTAATGCAAAAGCATTTTGCTCTAAAGTTAGCAGTTGCCTGTGAATAATGACTCCCATCCTCAGCACTCACATGTACAGTATCAACACACAGACACACACACACACACAACCGTCGGCATTTGGCCCCTACTGCCTGACCCCACTAAACATTCAGGTACAATTAATTATTCCTCCCTGATCTAACGAACGCAGTTCACTGATTGGACACCCTCAGGGTGCAAGGGCACTATTTTAAAAACACTTTCTGGTCATGAATTTTAATCACTTCAAATGTATTGATAAATTATTAATTAAGTGACTAAGTGATACCAGGTGGGAAAAATTTCAGAAGGAGTAAGGAAATGCTTTTGGGGGTAGAGTGCTTGCTATTTTTTGTCTTAAAGTAGCGGTTCTGTTTAAAAGGGATCCGTCACCGAGCGTTCAACAGTCTACAGGGCTTGTTTGGTCAGGCAGAGAGGACCAGCCAGTTTGTAAGAATTAGGGCCATTTTCATTCTTTGTTTTACTCCTGCAATGCTAGCAGTAATCCTGACTACAGGGGAAAATGAAAGTGCTCTGTTTAGTGGAGAGGTAACAGCTCAGTGAGATGTTAGCAATTTTAACTCCTTTGAGACTTTTATGGCCGATATGCAGTGTTATCTGGAGGTTCTATTTTTTGCTGACATGCAGCATATTTCTTGGAAGAACATTGCAAATATTAAGCTGATGTTACAAAGGGAGGGTGGATGTCTACAAGACTCCTTCTGGCAGGTTTGGGCTGGAAATTCACCACATTTAAGAGTGTTCTTGTGTGTGTGTGTCCCTCTGTTGTTTTGTTTCAACGTGTTCTGTAGGTTAACCTGCCGAACAAGACCCGAGTGGGAAAAGCGCAAATTACAAATTACTTCCCTTATTAGGCTTGACCCCAAATTTCCTTTCATGAATATTCATTAGAGTGGCCGCTCGGCATGCCAAGAAATGAATTTGCCCTCTTCTCAGAGTGGACTGTGAATAAGGAATGATTAATGGAATTCTGCGTGGTATGAATCCATCATTCCTGGGATGGAGGCTAGCTTGGTAATAAGGATCCAATTAGAGCCGCAGTGGGTGGGACCTCAGTGGGTGGGAGCAGGGACCATGGCAAAGACAGACACTGTAATATCTACACACACACACACACACACACACACGTTGAAACCCACTAACACACAATCGTTATAAATTTCTCATCTGTAATTTTGATTATAAGACAGGAGAATGTGTCAGTTTTCTTGGGTGCAGAGTCTTCCTTTCTTTCTCTCTCCCTGCGGCTGAAACTATGGTGGAACAGCAACTTCCCGGCCTCTTTTCTGCCAGTGTGCCTCTAATCTCAGCTGGATGGTTTTAGCTCTGCTTTCACCTTCGCCTTTACTGGTTAATTTCATGTTCCGATGCGCTCTCAGACAGCTCATCCTGATGCCAAATATTTGGGTTGGGAGGCCAGCTTAATCTGAAACTGGGTCCTTGTTCCTACACTGGGTCCATGAACCACTTCCCCCAGACATTTTTGTGTGCATTTATATGTATGTAGAGCTGCTGATGCAACTGTGTTCACCAGCTCCTTGACCACTGTGTGGATGATTTGGCCAATTTCCAGAAGATTAACAATGTTTACTGCTGAAGTGTAACTGCTGTGTTCACAGGTGAACGGATGGGTAGAACATTTCTTACTTTCTCTGTATCTTTTCGACAATGGCCAAGATAGCCTCCACTTACTCTGGCTTTGTGTGAGAGCACTGTGTAAATGAAATGTATTGTTCTGATAAGTCTGTGTTAATTGAAAGTAGTCTATGTTTCACCTGTGGCCAAAGTAAATCTCCCTCCTCTGCAGATTTAATGTCCATTCATCTATTTTCCTGCATGGTCCCTCCTCTCCTCGGCTTTAATGAGGTGTTCTATCCCTCGGCCTCATCAACTAAAACCTTTAAGATGAATTACATCTCCTTGAGATTCATCTCCAGCACCATGACTTCTTTTCCCCCTTTTATGATTATATTTAATCCACATCACATCTTCATTCTGAACAAATACCCCCATAGAACAGGTTGTGGAGAAGAGGGATGTTTCAGTGAAGGTAGGCGGACATGGAGAT
Organism: Menidia beryllina; assembly: GCA_013363375.1. Classification (NCBI taxonomy): domain Eukaryota; kingdom Metazoa; phylum Chordata; class Actinopteri; order Atheriniformes; family Atherinopsidae; genus Menidia; species Menidia beryllina. The sequence goes on from JABUIW010000205.1 coordinate 6,372,757, forward strand.
GTGCCAGCACAGTCGGCTCAGCCCGTTCTCTGATGATATTCTCGATAAGACTTTTAGCTAATTACTGACTGCTGCCTCTGAATGCAGCTTGAGTGAAGCGAAAGGCAATGAACCTGCCTAGTAGCTCAATAGAGAGGAAGCAAGAAGAAAGAGAAGGCTGTTGAAAGAGAGACAGATTAACATTTGTTCTTTTACATGCCTCCCTCTGCCACACACAATAACTTTGCTTATACTAATTAACAATTAGAAAAGACTGGTTGGCTAATTGTGTTATTGCTCCTAATCAAGAGGCTAATTACCAGAATGTCAATTTAGATTTAATTACTAAGTGCTTTGTTAATTCCCACTGAGCATAAGTTACCCTTTCCCTCTTTCTCCCTGTTTTTCTACAGTTCCCCTTCTCTCTTCCAAACCTGTTCTGAGGTCTTGCGTTGGGACTGAGATGGAGGGAAAGTGGGTAAATACGAAGATAAATGAGGCAAGGTGTTTGAGCTGTGGGACCAGAAGGCAGAAACATTAATGAACAGCTTTTACAGCCGGGCCTCCAATTAGCCCGCTCTGCTTTGCCAGCATCACAGAGAGGAGAGATCCGGTAAGATCCACTCACCTCCACCCACCCCACACTGCCCACCCCCCACGCACACACACACACACACCCAAACACACACACACAGCTGTCCATGACACTCAACAGGCATTCGATGCGTTGAATTGTTTGTTTTTAATCAGAATTTTTTGTTCCATAAAAAAGATTTTCGAAAAATTAAATTAGCAGATGAATATGATCTTTTCTACAAAACGTTGAATTTGAAATGGAAATTTTTAAAAAATTTTAGCGTGAAAAAAAAAACAATGAATAAAAATACTTTATGTGAGAAAAACAAAAAAAGTTGGGATCAAAAGATGATTTTAGAAAGAAAGAGTGGACATCTTATGGATTTCATATTAATAGATAAAGTGTCTCACTTACACTGTGCTTTCTGTGTTTTGTAATAAATAAATTATTGGTTTATCAGAGAGGCAAACCACTGTATTCTGTTTGTATTTCTATTTTACCAGTATCTTATTGGAAATGGAGTTGCAAATGACTAGTGTATCCAACTGGCCTCTTTATGTCCTCTGTTAAACCATCACATTCATCACAAGATTTGAAATCTTTTTGATTAAATTTGATTGCATTTAATGAAGGTTTTTTTTCAAGTGATACAAACTAAATCTTTCATTTGAATTAAAGAAAAACCTTTAATATAATTATTTTGGTCTCAACTTTAGTAACTGATGCTATATTATCCTTTCACACAAATGTCATTTTCTGATCCACGAGGCTCTTCTTTACAGCTTGGAGGCTGTGACATGGATTTAATGATTATGACTTGTCTTTCTGACTTAAACATGGCGGGAAAACCACCATACATTATATACACACACATACTAAATCACGTTCCTGAGGTGTGTAACATTTATGCCGTCAAAACCATTTACCTCTCTGTTTTTTTTTTGTTGCTTTTTCATTCTTGTTCCTTCAAGACACTTTTGTCTGAAACACAATACTTACTCACAAAGGTGCTTGTTTTGTTGTGCAGGTGTCTCGTTCAGCCACTGTCTGGTGCTGTTGTCTTACTATCATTCATCCCCCTTCCACCACCGCTGAAGATGGGGGTGAATACGTACTAGCCTGTATGCGCACACAAACACACACATGCACATCCCTGTCTAAAAAAGAACAAGCGCTTTCACTCTCCTCTCTAACTGCCTGGCTCCTCATACTCCTGCCAAAATACCATAAGACAGGGTATAATATATATAATTATCCCCACTTACATTAGCCATTATGCCAGTGGAGCATTGCCTGCAGAATGACACACGACCTGTCAAGACTTCATTCACGCCATTAATAAGCGTCATTAGTGTCTGCTTTGAATACCCCTCTTGCACACTGCAGTCATTTCAACATGTCATAGATTTTAATTTGAGGGTAAAAATAGCTTTGAGGATATTATGCACTCTCGCAGCCAGTCTTTGTGGTCTTCTGATGGGGAGGAAGTTCACAGTGTGACCTTGGATTCTCTCTTTATTTGAATTAGAACCATTACTGCTCTTTACTGCTGTGGGCCAGCTACCAGCACCAAGACTGCCACGCTTAGCGCGCTCCTTCTTTTGTGGTGTCCATCAACAGCGTTCAAAACCATTATTTCGTCACAAATGACATTGAGGCAATTGACCAGGTTCTCATGAAGGCCTGCACCAATTGGGTTACCTGCTCAGAAATATTTCTATAACAGAACACCCTGCTAGCTGCTTATCAACTGTTCAGACCACAGAATAAGGAGCATATTATGAATGACGGCAATGTTATCTAATGGTGGCTTCTTTCTTTTTAAACATGACATATGAGGCTCATTCAGCACATTTTACATGCACGTTCATGTTGATATACTTATTCAAGTGTATAAATTGAGTTTCTTGAGAGTAGCCAAGGTTGTAGATTCTGTGAAACTACAGATACTAATAAAATATTTGACAAGCTGAGGGCTTTAGCTTGATCAATGTATATGGAACATTGCAGAGCCATTAACCCAAGTACGTCCCACAGACCTGCTGCACTATTTGGAGGCTCCAATTAATAACCAAACATGCATGTTTTTGGACTGTGGGAGGAAGGGGGAACATGCAAACTGAAAACAGAAAAGAACAATGAATGAATGTATAGGTCTATAGTTTCATATAGTACTAGTGTGCTTTAATATGGTTGATTTTTTTTCCATAGAGCCCTGCTGGCTGTTGAAGCATGTATACGGGCCGACATGGAGCTGTTTTGGTTGTCTGTGTGTGGGAGCTCTCACCTTAACTCATTTGAGGCGGGCATCGCAGGTTTTTCCTTTCCATCCATAAGTCGTTTTATCCCTTTATCCCTCTCACCATACCTGTGTAACGTTCCTTTAAAAATATATTATTCTGAGGAGATAAGGATTGATAATAGAATGTTTACTCCACTTGCAATGGGCTCTGTTCTGCATACTTCAAGTATTTAAAGCCAGTCTGATTTCCTTTAAGTGTCGGTATGTCTGTGCATGCAAACAAGCATGCCAGTACCTGTGAGCTTCTCATGGAGTGTGCTCTTTTGAAATCTGTCCCTGTTTGAATGTTCGACTCCTCAACTCAGGAATAAGAGCCATTGGGGAATCTCCCACAGGTACCACACTTGACGAGCGCGCTTGTGTCTGTGTGTGCGTGAGACAGATACGGAGAGACTGTCCCACCGGTGCAGCCGTGTGTGTGTCTCTGTGTGACTGTCCCACAGGTGCAGAGAGTGTTAGAGCCTCCTGACAGGCGCTGTCTTTGATCGTTTGGTGAGTCAGACCTTGTTTGCCTCGCCTGTGTGCAACTGCTGTGGGGGCTAATTAACCAATGAAAAGACTTAATCACTAGAGCCTGCTGTCAACTGTACACCTTAGCTTGCTCTCAGAAATCTTTAAAAGTGGAGGGTTGGAGAGAGGGTGTACGGAAGATGTAGGGGAACTTGAAAGAGGCATTTATTTCACTTTTTGATATGAGAAGTATATTAAAATGATCATTTCTGCAATCAGCCACACAAGTGTTTGATGTTCTTCCACAGTCAGAACAAGGGGAGGGAAATATTCCATAAAAGACCGAGAGAAAGAATCAGAAACACATGGCCATTAATCCTGATCAGTGACCCATCACAGCTTCCTGTTGAAAAAACGGAAGGAGAGGATGAGGATGTGTACAGGGGAGGCACGGACAGCTAACATGCCATGAACCTCTCCTCCATGTTAAGAGCCAATTAAAGCTGGGAGAAGCCCCTCCTCAGTCAGCTCCGACATCAATGCCCTTCTCATCTAACCCTTCCCTCCTCTTGCCTCCCATCAGCCGGTTGTCATTTGAGTCTTTGTACTGTCACGACTGCTTACCTTGTACTCTGCTTACCTTACCCTGGTAAACAAGCATCACATAACAGGCTCAAACGGACGTCTGAAGAAATGTGTGTACTGAAAAAGGGACGATGAAAACCTGCTAATGGCCCATAAAGTTTACTTTTGAAATGAAAAACTCTGCAATTAGAGAAACAGCTTTAACTGCTCTGCTGAGTATTTTCTGTTTGGATTGAACCTGCTGTTCGGCTCCAAGAGGAGGTGTGATGACTCTGTGGTGTTGGTGGATTCTAATTAGTGTAAATTTTGTTTAGCCTTGTTGCCCTCAGTCAATTTCTAACTCTAACATACAACACTGAATGTTTTATTATGTAGCATTTATTTTAAGTCCATTCAATTTGTTTATCGGAAAACGTGTTTTATTATTATTATTTTACGATAACCTTGTTGATAACATAATCAAAAGGTATGGACATTTAGATGTCAGTTGCTAGAACTAATCCAAACAGACCCAAGGAGGTTCCACAGAGACATCCAATTGTTTTTAAAAGGAACATGAATTCCTGAAGAAACAGCTACATTCATGGATATTAAAATCATCTCATCTTCAAAGCAAATTAAAGCCTGTATCAATGCAACTTTCTAATTATTCTGAAAACATTTTAACACCATTTAAAAAGATCAAGGACCTATGGGACAATGAAAGATCCAAGAAAACTAGATGCAGAAGATGTAAAAAAAAACCTTCTGCAAAGAACCTGCTGTAATTCAAATAGTTATTTAGCCCCCATACACAAGTACAATACAACCTAATCTCACAAGCGCACAAAAAGCTCACAAAAACCTTGACAATTTAAAGGCCTTACCCTGTCAGTCAGTTGAAACAACCAGACAAAGATGAAGCCTGCCACCAACAGAAAAGAAGCTCTAAATGCAACCTGCATTTTGTGGAAACAGATTTCACGTCCTTGCAGTAAAAAGGCAATTTTTTATAGATTTGGGAGTCTCGCTACACCTGTATCATCAGTGAATGAACTGAAATTAAATGAGACAGATACAGAAAAAAATATAGTACATTAAAACATTATAGATACAGAAAAACAAAATAAAGCTAAATAAAGTACATGAAAAAACCCTCAAAAGCACTATGGATTCAATGAGACACAGATAATGACTGCTTCATCTTCAGGTAACAAAATATCAATTTCTATATTTTATATGAAGTGAGAGGCATGGTACACCAATACACTCTGCAAGTCCACCACAGAGACAAGTGACAAACATTCCTGCACACTCACTCTAAGGATTGATTTAAGGCTCACCTATCAACCTGGAATGTGTTTTTTGGGGCCTTTTGAGCAAGCTGGAGCACCTGAAGAGAACCCTAAGGATGAACTGAGAGAACATGTAAGCTCCACACAGAAGGGTGTGGGACAGGTTGAAGAAGGTGACAGTGCTAATGCCACACAGCAGCTCAGCTCCAGTCCAAAAATACAGCAACGTAAGCTTAGATCACAGACCTGTGTCTAAGTAAAATTACATTGTTAAAACTGAAATAGAATGGCTATACTAACATGAAGTGACTCACAATCGTTCCGTACGCTATAACAACACTAATACAATACGATATAATGATTGTTATTAAAGAAAAAACAGTTTTTAAGCAGCATCTCTGAGCTTGCGCAGGTCTGAACTTCATTTTCTTATAGTTTGACGCTTTTGTTTGTGACTCCTTGTTTTCCCCCAGCAGATTGTCCATGAGTATTTACAGTGAACTGGTAGTGTAATGAAAGCATATTTCAGGTTCAGAGGGGGAAATAATCCCCTTTGAATAGAGCTGCAGACCTTTGAAATGTGATTATACGCCGATGACTTATTGTAAGACATCAGAAGCCAAAAGGTTAACAACCATTTTAATCTTGAACGTGTAAATGGCACACATTTATTTAGTGCCTTTTTACCTTATCTAGGTTCTATAAAGTGCTTTCACAATGTGTTTCTCGTTCACCCTTTCAAAGAGTGAGCCTTGCCATATGTTTGCACTTGATATAAGCAATATTTTCATTCTATATTCATACACTGATGAGTATATCAGGAGCAGTAAAATGGTTCATTGTCTAGCCCAGTTATCCTTTGATTTGGAGAATCACCCATTTTTTAGTGTGAGAACTCTATCCACTAAGCCAGAGTGATAAAAATGAAAAAGAGAGAAAAAGTCTTGTTATATATTTGTCATACATATGATGTGGAAAACCTCCATCAGTTTGTTAAAAGTAAATGAAGCTTTTTAATTTGTGTAGATAAGTAGAGAAATAGAACAGCAAAAAGATATTTTAGTGTCTTCTTGTTAAAGTCCTTCAAAGCTCTACTTTAACATTCTACAGTAGTTGGACAAATATCTTGACTTTCTTCACTTCTTCACTTCACTTTATTTTGGTAAATTGTCCACATTAAACACGAGAAACAACAAAAGGAAAAAAAGAAAAAAAAACAATAGACAGTTTACCAAAAAAGGAATACGCCGAAGCAAAGGTTATTCTTGCCTACCCTATTATTTTACCTTACAACCAGGATTTCTTCAAATTCAGATTCAAGTACATAGTACATATATAGATCTACATAAGAACGTAAGATTTTATCATTTTACATTTTAAATCTCTTTTAAAGTTCACCAAGAAAGGACATAACTGAAATTCATCATTCAATTCATTCCACAGTTTCACACCAATAACTGAAACACATCTAGACTTTATCTGACTTTTTTCTTTTGCACATTCAAATATAAACAAACCTTCACTGCTGGATGAAACCATGGCAAAAAAAAAAGATCTAAGATCTGCAAAAATTGGATAACATTTCCCCGTGTGTGACACTAAAATGTGGTTAAGATGAGGAATATCCCCTGTTCACAGATTATTACACATTAGAGTTTTGAACATTCAACCTCTCAGTTTGAGCCTCTCTGTCCCAACAGAACTGCATCCAGTTCATTATGAAACTGGGGTGGGGTGGGGGGGGGGAATGGGCAGATGGGATTTGAGAAGAGAAGTAGGAAACCCATTTAGGAAGGCAGACAGATAAGAACAGATGGTATAGAAGAGGGGACTAAGTGGGGAACTAATAGACGGTGTGGGAAAGTGATGAGAAATGAGTTGCAGGCTAAATACTGCCTCCCCCCCTCCCTCCCCGCCCCATTTCCCTTCTCTCATTCTCTCCTTCAGCTCTCCTCTGAAGAGTGACTGACAGGGATGTTAAATGCCGTTTGACACTAAAGACGGAGGTGACTGTGTGAAGGAAGCTATCAGACTGGGAGGTTTTAGAGAGTGTATGAGCGTGCATGTGTGAGAGTGGGGTTGTGTAATAAATTAGAGACATGGGTCCGATTAAAACGACTGGTAATTTCTCTGGGGAGATGAGAGCCTGGAGCGGCATGAATCAAGTAACTTCCAGGATGACTCACCAATGCCATCTCTCTCCCTCTTAGAAAGGAATGAAAGGGAGAAGGAGAGAGTGGACAGTGGGCCGAAAAAAACCGAGGGCTGAGGTAAAGATTATGGTGGGAGGACATGGGAAGCTAGCATACGAGAATACTGAATGTGAGAGGCATGAGGAGGATGCTGGTGTGGGATGTCCAAAGAGGAAAGAGATGGAAAAGGTGCTGTTAGTGCTCATGAAGAAATATAGCAAGATAGAGGGACACGATGATGGGGATGGGAGGGTGAGGAGACTGAAAGGAAAGGTCTCAGGCATCACTAGTTTCAATCTGTTCTCACCATTCCCACCCGTATCTGTGGCCTCATTGCAGGTGACAGCAGCATGCCTAAATTACCTCCCGCTGGCACTTAAATTAAAGAGGGCATATAGTGAGAGTAAGCGACAGTGCGAAAGAAAGGGGCAGGAAGAGAGGGAACCAGAGTGTGTGTGCTGAGATACTTATGAAAAGAGTGTCCATGGTCACATTAATGCAATTTCTTCCTCGATCCCTCCATTCCCTCAGCTCAGGCCTGGATAATGAGCTAGTGAACACTCTCCCTCCCCCCCACTGGGTCTACCTGCTATGCACAAAAGGCTCTGAATGCTATTTTTGGAGCCTCTCTTCTCATTTATTTCCTTGATTTGGTGATGATAATAATCATTGTGGCTTGAGGTGCCATATTCAAATTAACTGCCATTCCTCCAGTCCTATCGGCCCTGCATCAACCTGCCTGCAAAAGTGTCCCTGCACCTCCTGCGCCTGCTCCCTCTGCTCCTCTCCTCTCCTCTCCTCTCCTCTCTCACCTCTCCTGGAAGCAATACAAAGACCATTGAAGCAGCACCGGCTGATATGTTTCCTTGTTGAGCTAATTCAAATCAGGTGTTTGAAAACTAACCTTGTTTGCATTGTAATGTCGCGTGGCAGAGCATTCTCAATTGACAATTTACTGATACGGGTCTGTAAGAGTGCCTGGTGCTGCAGTGATGTGAATATAAAATGAATTAGATTCCCGCCTGTAGTTATTCAGATCAGAGTGTAACATGATAGCTTACATGAGTGGTTTTGAATGGCGGTCTAACTAAATAAATTTGATTTGGAAATGGTATTTTTGACAGATTGTGCCACTCTCCAGGTGCTGTGACGGATAAAGCAAGCAGTTTATTGTACATAATAGGATGCAAGGGTCTTTACATATACATGAATTGTATTAGAGAAGGCAGGAGGGAGGTAAAAAAGCCAGGAGGACTGGCTGAGAGCAGGTGATGGTGCAGCTGACATCTACAAATGTGATGAAGAGATTTGAATTGACAGTTTTCAATTTCTGCATGTGTTTGTGTAAAAGACATGTGTGTGTGCGCTTGCTGTCAAGTGTGTATACATATATGTAGATATATATATATATAAATATATATATGTATGTATGTATAAGGGCATGTGTATGTGTGTGTGTGTCGTGTGTGTGTTTTATGTGCTTGAGCTTTGCAGCTGCTGCGGATAATCTGAGCTGGTCGGAGCTAATGGCTGACTTGTTTTCTGGTCTAGCTGAGCTCTTAATTACATGATTGAGCTTGTTATAGCCTAATTAAAATGGTAAAACACAGGGCAGAGAGATAGGCAGAGTGTGCGAATGAGTGAATGAGAAGAGAGACCGAGTGGCAGAGTAAGACCAGCACCCCTCAGTCCTGTCTCTCTCCCCTCTTATTAAACTGTTAGCCTGCACGGCCCCAATCTCTCCCCCCTGCCTCCCCCTGGCTATTTGGAACAGGTCATGAACCGCAGCCATAATCAGCAGGCCTGCATTTCAATAACTCATTTTATCATTTAACCTCTAGTTATACACATCAAGGTGGCAGAGCATGCTCCATTTGGGGAATTGAGGTGGGGAACATGTGTTGATAAGGAAGTTAAACACAAAAACAAAATTACTGGAGACTTATTGCAGCCGCCTGAGGATAGAATGAAAAGTTTGCACCAGAAACTGAAACACAAGAGGGAGGAGAACCGTGGAGGCAGCAGGAGAATCAGGACCAACAATATTTTTGTTGTTCGGATTTCGAGAGTATACTTTTGGGTCAATTAACAATAAAGATCAATTGATATCTCTTTATCCTTTCTTCTGTGATTTCTAGCCTGCAGTAATGAGATAAATATTTATGAAGGCAGAAAGTCCCCTGCCTCTCTTTCTTGTGTCAAAAAGCTTGGCATGATCAAAGGCTCAGCCAAAAAACACACCACACACTAAAAGCAATCAAGGCTCTCTGCATTGTTTTTGCACTGTCCCACAGCTCAAACACACAAAACTACTCTCACCCCCTCTTCCCAGCATCCACCTCCCCATACTGTCCATGAGGGGAAAAAAACTGCAGATAGGTTTGGGACCAGCACACTGTCGCTTTAAGATAAAGAATTCTATCTTCTAGATCATAATTATCTCCTTAAGGTAGAAATATTAGCATATCCACCAATCTTATTATCTGAGAAATTGGCTCATTAAGTCGGTTAGCTCCCCTTGCGCCCACCTTGTTCTCTACTGTCCACACTTCATCAGCGAGGGAGGCTGCTGAGGGGCATTCTGACTGACAGGAGGCCCACAGCACTTGGAACGGGCCTCTGTAGGGACGGGCCCGGGCCAGCAGAAGCTGATGGGACAGCGCTGTAATGTCCTGTGAGGGCTCAAAAATAAGAAGAAAGAAGCCTCACTGCTGCTGAAGTCAGATCTCAGTAGAAACGGTCCCCGGGGACAGAGAGAAACTGAAATGTGCCGTGTGACCCAGTGGGGCTTCAAAAATTGCCTCTGATTACAAAGATTTCACAGAGAATTGAAGTAGTAACTCAGTGAAAATTGATCAACATTGCTCATGGCAAGCTAAAAGTTGCTTAACATGGTTGGACTTTCCTGCCTAGTGCTTCACAGAGCCGGCTCCTGGGAGACTGCCTCTGTGACCCTGTGTGGAGATGAGGCCTAAACCCTGGACACAGGCAGTGTTCAAAGCTCAATTTATGGTCTTAAAGAGTAAAGCATACATTTGCCTGGTAATCAGAAAGACAGGCTTTCCAAATCACTTTCCCCATTCTATTAGATATTAATGACATGCTGGAGAATAGCCCTTTCCTCTAATCTGCTGGATTTAATCCCTGGAATGAAACCTGACACCCGTGGAGGCTAATGAAATCATCCTTTTAATCCAGGGAAATGTCCCCCATAAGCATACAGCTTTGGCTAGCCACAGGAATCAGCGCAGACTATGCAGCAGACAACACAGTATGAGATAAGTTCCTGCAGAGGAGGAGCACTGAGAGGAGAGACAGGGAGATACTCTAAAACCCCCAAGATGTTTGAATATTTAAAAGAAATCTGAGACAAAAAGATTGGACAGAAATGGAGTTTCTGAAAAGGAGGGAAGGAGCTGGAAAAAATGTAATGTGATTAAAGATGAACCAATCTTTCTGACATTTCTCCAGAACACGGGAGATGCTTCCACATAATACAGGAGCCGTTTCTCCCTCCTCCCTCCCTCCGTCTGAGTCTCTGTGTGGCTGTGCGGGATTGAGTTGTTAATTAGAATCGTGGCTGGGCCAAATGAATTCAGACCTTCCTCTTTCTGTAATGGTGCTGCAGACCCCAAGCTGTGGGCTTTAATTCTCCTCTCATCAGCCTGATGGAAAAATCACCTCAGTGCCATTCAGCTCAGCCACTCATTAACCAAGCTAAGAAAAGGTGATCAGCACAATGGACAATTTTATGATTTTCTTTTTTTCCCCGGTTTTTGCTTTGCCTTTTTTTGACAGGACTCATATGCATATAAATTATTCTTTTATATTTGTTTTAATACATGCATGTAATTACAGAATAATAACACAGAATTATACTCACACATATGCATTTTGTATACGCATATACCCAAGTTTCATTTGTGCGTTCAAAAGGATCAATGTTATACTAAAAAATACACATGGTAAAAATATTGACCTCATGCCACTAAAGTCACCAATGTGTGTGCATCTTCTGTATGTGTGAGTCCAAGTGTCTAAATAGTTTTGATGGTGCAGCTGCCCCGCTTGTGTCTTAACAGGCTAGTGTGTGTTAGGCACAAGGGTCGAGTTGTGATATGCTTAACAGCCAATTTACAAAGGTCAGGTGAGTGGGATCAAACGAGTGGGAAGATCACACCTCACACTCCTAAATGAGAAACAATAATTTCTCCAAAGGTCACCCAGACACAACCAAAGATTAGAATAATAGAGCAGGCCTTCTGCTCCCGCTTCTTCCTCACATTTAGCTGCCCGTCCTCCTGCTTACTGCAGGAAGGCTGTGAGAAACAGAGCAACATATTTGTTCCTAATTTGTGCTCATATTTTGCTCCTCATACTTACTTCACCTTATGATTTTACCAATCTCCTTGTCACCAAATTCTCTCTCAGCGGTTTGTAACGCTGTCTGTTATCAAATTAACAATGTTTGAAATGAATTGATAACAAAATAATTATATGACATCATGGACTTGCAGATGCTTTTTTTTCTGTTTCTGTTACTCTCATTAAAAGTCGATCCATTCCACTATGAACATCACATACATGTATAGTCATACATATGATGAACATGATGTTCAGAATTCAGGAAGTTCTTAACATTTACACATTATTTTTATAGTTATTGGATTGACATATTGTGGGAATTCCCGTAAAAAAGATGTTCACACAACAAAAAAGTTTTTTGTTTAAAAAAAAATTGAATAAAAGGATTTAGTTAAAGTCATCAATTTAAAAGTGAAAAAATTCTGATAAAGCAAGATAAAAAGGATAAATTAAACAACGGCACTGGATGCAGAGCAGCGGTGGTTTTGTCCATCTCACAGAGATGTGCAGGCTCACAGTGAAGCAACAACAGGGGGCAGTGTTGGGTCATACAACCATCCCACTCTGTGTCCATCCGTCTTTTCCCCTCTATATCTGGCCGGAGTCCAGTCTCGCCACCTTTCAGGATTAATTACACTTTTTCAATTAATGTTCTAATGAGAGCTGCTGGTGCGGAAGTCTGATAAGGCAGTTAGGGAGAGAATGAGACTCACACTCACGCATCCACGCCCAGCAGAGACGGACAGGGAGATACGCTTACTTAAAATGATTGATTGGACAAAACAGGAACTGATTGAGTTGATACATTGTAGTTGCTGGCGAATATCAGGTTGAATGAAAAAAACTAGGCCGAGGTAGAATACACACATGTGCATCAAACATGTGAGTGAGCTAAAAAAAATGAAAGAGAGTTAAAAAAACAACAACAACAGCACAGCAGTGTGATGTGTACACGTGTTTTGGTGACTTCGACCCTCACAATTGCAATCTGGGTTTCCATGGTAATGAGCTCAACTGGTGCAGACACACATGAACTTTGCCGGCACGCACCAGGGGACCTGTCAAATATAAATTAGTGCCGTTGATGTGTCACAAGATGCCCTCAAAGGTCATTAATTGGTCAGTGATTGGAGGTTGGCATCTCATTTATATGGAGGTAATTTGCATGAGGCAGTCGACTACTTTACGCTAAAAAAGCTACTTATAGATTCTATATGGAAAAGCCTAATAACAACGGTCATCTTTTTTCTCTTAGATACACAGTGAGCCATCTGAGTTTTGTATTCAAGAGCTGCATACTATGAAGATGTGCAATCTCTTTTTTATCTGTACCTCAAAGCGTGTGAGATTCATACAATTGCATCTGCATGTAAAGCTTCAAGGCTATATGCCTAACAGTTGATCAGAATAATTCATTATGTAGGTCATATTTTAATCTTACAGGGCATTATTTGCAAATGCAAAACATTCACTTTAACACTTTATGCTAGTCACAGAGAGAATAAGTACATTTTGAATGGTCAGAAAAAAATTGCACAGATCTAATAATTCTTAAAGGGGCCTATTGTTCAAGAGCTGGAACCAAATTGAAGGTTAAAGGGGAGGTGGGAAAAGGACAAACCCTGACTTAAAAAAAAACATTCTTTTGAAAGTGTGGAAGCTGACAGTTCTGGGAGGACAAAGGAAAAGATAGTGTAATATGTGTGTGTGTGTGTGTGTGTGTGTCTGTGAGAGAGTGTGTATGAGAGAGAAACAGAATAGATGAGGGTACAGAGTGTGGAAATATTTCTTGAAAAAACATTGAAAGGATTCTTACCCTTACTAATCAGAGCAAACCATTCCGTTACATTTTACACTTTCAAAGATAATACAAATTAATAGTGTCTTGTCTGTATATGCATTAGTCCGTATATGCATTAGTTAAGAGTTTGCTAAATTAGAATCCCATTCTCTCTCATGTACTTACACAGTCTCCACCAAAGGAGAATATGAAAGTACAAGAGTGAGAGACTCTGCTGCTGCTCTCTTGAAAACACACACGCAAACACACACTTATTCACACACTTCCTTTCTCCCTCTGTTTAATTTTCGTCCTCTCTTTTGTGCTCTCCCCCTCTTCGTCTCATTGCCCCATAACCACAGAGAGATGAGTTCAAGCCACCATTAAAGCGTTAAAAATTTAAATATATATAAAAAAAATCTTAACGCTCTTTTTAATTAAAAAGGATCCTAATAATCCACATCATATTATACGTCGCAGATTCATCGGTCAATTTAATAACAGTGAGGCTTTTGGATCTTAATATCTCTGCTACCAGGTTTCCTTCATAACTGAGAGCCCGTGTTAATTACAGCAGAGCCTAATGGTGGGGAATATTCAGGGCCTCTCCATGTTTTGATAAATGGCTTTCCACTAAGATTTATTCCTAATTATCTCATTTGTCTTTCTCCATTACTTTTTATAGCTTAAATTTATGAAGTCATTAAGACGTTAGTGGGCCTGATAATGATTAGGAGAAGGAATTGTATGAAAGTGAATTATATGAAAATGATTATGGCTAAAGGAGTGTTTAAAATGAGAGCTGCGGAAGCCTGGACGTGTGTGTGCGTGTGTGTGACTCTGAGGTACATGGCTTTGTTGAAAGGTGCTGTGTGCCACCCCCCATTCTGCTTCATCTCCACCAAGCCCACCCCCATCCGGCCCCGTTGATGCTACCAGGGTCCACCAACGGAAATAAGCATGATAAAACCTTTTTGTCGCTCTCCTCATCTTTCTGTCTTTCTCCTTGCTTCTAGCCTACTTCTGCTCATATCCATGCTCCATCTATCTGTCTGAGGCTGCGTTAAACCGGAGCAACACTCTCTCTAAGTTATAAGAGATGATCTTTCTCGCACATTTCTATGATGCACACGCACACACACGCAGAAGTTTTCCTCCACTACGGTCCACTTGTCTTGAATTCCATTTGCCTTTGAAGATAATGAAACATAAATACAGTGAACCGTGTCTTAGTACAGGACCTCTCTGGAACTTCCTCTGATTTCCACCAGATGCACATTTATATATGACAAACAGCATTCTCACATTGAAATAAACCTTTTCAGCAGATATGCGCAGCTCCCCTTTTGTGAGCTTGGCCTTTTCTTGTTTCACAGCAGTCTGCGCCCCGCCCTTCTCACCTTGTTTTCTTACCATCCTGGCAGGCTGTGTGCCAGAGATCATAAGAGGCAGAGCAAGCTCCGGCTTAATGAATTAATTATTTGATTATTTAATCATCCAGATGAAGAGCGTCTTTAACACTGGCGTTAATTAGCCAACATCTGGGCCAGTCAGACGGCCAGCCACACTGAGCCAGAGAGCTAATTCAGCGCACACACCTGCCTGCTAGGAGGCATGCATGGTTTTTTAAAATTCTCTCATCCATTCTTATTTATTGATAAAAGAATGGAGAAATATTTTGTTGTTATTACTCCTTATATGTCATACTATTTTCTATACTAAATGAAAACAAAATTAAATGTGTTGGCATGTTGATTTATTACTAATCTTAATTCCTGGGTTTAATTTATTCCCTCTCTTGCCTCACCCTCATGCAGTGCTGCCTCTCGCCATCAGGAGGAGCAGCCACTATTCTTTAGACCTCAAGAGATATAAACCTTGATTTCACTTGTTCACAGAGTTGCCTCACATCTTTCCAGTGTATAATCACTGATAAAGGAGTTAGGTAGTGTGCAGTTTGTCAACAGCATGGGACACATAAAGAGCAAACACTGACTCTCAACCTGCCACTTATTACACCCTACATGGAATAAAGTCCTATAGTACATCCTATATTTGTTTTTTATCAATTCAATCAAAACGCAAAAGGAAACCAAAGCAGTTCCTGCTTCTTTCCTTCCTCCCTTCCGTGTTGACCTGCTCTAGGAAAGCCGTGTAAGAGAGGAAAGACAGAGTTCTCTGAAAGACAAACACTGGAGGATGGATGGAGGAGGAGAACGATATTCGTGACTCTCTAGTCTGATTAAGACCACTTCAGTGTGGCTGGTGCCACTTTACACCAGCGGGCAGCAGCCTTCTGTGAATGAAGGGAGGGCTGGAGAGGTGAGGGTGCGTGTAGGAGAGTAGTGGAGGGGAGTGGATGAGGGACACTCTTTAATTGCAATCATTCTGGCAGCACTGCAGGGATCTACATGCCTTGCATACAATTAGAGAGAAGACCAGACAGCATACTACTCCTTGTAGATTATTTCTCTGCAGAATGGCTAAAACTCACCAAATCAACCCAATCGTATAAAACACAGTTTAGAATGCACATCTAAACAACTTAGTGTTTAATATGTTTGGATGCAGAAGGGATATCTATGGCTGAAAGGCTTGGGTGGAACAGTGCTGTGCTGGGCTGGCAGCGGCCTCTTTATTTCTGTGTGTACATGTTTGTATGAATGCTTTCTGTGCGCTACCGAGGTTAATTGAGACACACAGCTCATCTCTGCCCTGATGGGGGTCAGAGCACACAGGCGGATCTGCATCCCATTAATCTAACCCCAATTTATGCCGCCACACACTGTCAGTCGCAACCCTACGCCCGGTACCCACCCCCAGTCACACACATCCACTCAAAACCATTAATTTACCCCCAATTTATGTTGTCCTCGAATGCTGTGACGCCGTCTACACACCCTTGGATGCATACTTGCAAGTGCAAGCGACTCACGGCCTTGCAGTACAAACAATTGCTCCCCGGGAGTGATTGCTTCACATATCAACACCTTTTGATCTGAAGGGGCAAACTGTAAAGTCAAATTGAATGCAAAGGAAAGCAAATCTGTTCCCAACAACACACATCCATGTGGCCTCTGCTTTTCCTGCACTGGTTCCTCTCAGAACGCTGGTCTGTGAGGAGCTAAACCCTGCAGCACACAGAGGAGAGGCAAATTAAGCAGCTTCACTCTAACACTGAGGGACCATTAAAGTCGAAATGCCTGATCTCCCTCGCTGGTTTTTCCTCTCCATCCTCTCCCTCGTTCCTCTCTCGATTTCTCACTCTCCAGTAGGAAAGGTTAACCGTGAGAGGCTCTCAGAGACACTCCAGCAGACACACAAGTGATCTTTCCTTTAATTGGCTTTTCCACTCCCCTTCTCCTCCTCTGTTCTCCCAAGCAGGTCAGCACCATCCACTGCAGGGCCTGACAGAGGAAACACACACACGTATGTGCACGCACGGAGCCACAAAAGAGGCGGCCGGGCTCAATTGAAGACTTGATGCAATGAACGAGGTGCGCGCGTGTGTGTGTGTGTGTATAGCTGCACACCTTTGAATATCTCCATCCGAGCAGTCAATCTGTCGTTAGTAGAACAGAAGTAGCAGTGCTGTGTAATTGAGCTATCTGGCTCTCAGGCCTCCATGATGTCCTCATCCATGAAGCAGCTGACATCATGGCTCTGCTCCTCTCTGTCATACATAGAGGGCATACAAGGAATTCATGAGGAGAGTGCTGACAGGTGCAGAGCCATTATCAACCATAGCAGAGTCGATTTCTTCATTAGCAGCGAATCCTACAGCCTGTGCTCCAGAAAGAGAATTTCTCAAAAATGAAAATGTTTTTTAAGTGGGAAAGGGGGGTCGGCCATTAAAAAATACTCTCAGACTGCCTCAGGGCTCTGTCAGAATGATAGAGGATATACATATGGTCCAGCTTAATCAATGCTATTGTTCAGAGCCGGATTTCTAAGGAGAAGCTGGCAAACACCACCACTAAAAACAGCGGAGAAAAGTTACCCAGTTCTATAACTTCTCATCAGATCTAGAAAAAAATACTTAATTGTATTTCTTTAAACTCAATCCAGCAGCCAGCAGATCAAGATAGGAGAGAGAAAATCACAGTGTGAAATGAGCTATATGCTACGCTGACTTACCAGTGGTAGTCCAGAAGCAAGAGCGAGATGACTAGACAAGGCAATTCAGACAAGTGCACCCCAGACTCAGTTATTCCGACTTTTCTGCTTCATCTTGCTCCGTGCGCCCGGCCTGGACACAGCGTTATCCGCAGGGCGCAATGTGTGAGAGGACATCATTACCAGCTGTCTGCAGAGCTGCCTCGTTCCAATATCTCCGCAGACACCATCCTATCTGATGGCCTGGTCCAAGGAGAACCGGAGCAAGCCCGGCAACTGAGAACAGCCTCATTCCCACCTGCCACAGAAACAGATAGGACACCAAGATAGCTGCAGCCTGCCGGTGACCCTCTAGCCTCTGTTAGGCTGATAATGGAGCGAGGCTCATGACTCATCAAGGCATCAGTTCAGATGCTTTTGTCCCCATCTCAATTTAGAGACTTTCTGAGATACAGTAAATTCAGTGTTGGGTTTTCTGTGCTGCGAAGTAGATTCAAGCAGTAGGTTCAAGCAGTCCTATTTCAAAGGAAATTTCAAAGAGTGTGTGTCAAGTTTACACCAAAATCTTAACTTCTGGCAACATAAATCATACCCTTTGTCTCTGTATTGTTGTTGCAGTATCACATGAAATTAATCGAGTCACATGAATAGAGTTTTTTTTTTCCTGCAGGAAAAACATCATTCTCACTGTTGAATAATATCAGATGAAAATGTAAATCATCTTTATAGCAACTTGTGTTTTTGAGTATATAAATAATTTGGAACAAGTCTATTACCCACAGTTTCAACAAAAATGGAACATCAACATTTTTGTCAAAAGGCCAGAAAAACTCTACAGCCTGAGGAATGTATATTAGCCAAAAAATTAGCAAAAATGTTGTTTGACTATGCTATTTGAAATGTGTAAGGTCTACTCACTTCCTTTTAATTGATGTGTACATAAAAACTTAGAAGGAGATTATTTAATATAAGTAGATGCAATAAAAGAAAATCTATAATCTTCAATAGCCACCCCAGGAGTTGGGTAAAAAAAGGGCTTTTAATGATTTTTGGAGGGGAATGGGCCCTTTAATGGTCAGCATTCTGTAAAGACTAGTGACCTGTAAATTATAGCGGCCAGTTTCTGTCTAATAAATTATTAATTATATTTCACATTTCTTTTATTTTCTTTATTTCACTGAAACAACAAGTGATCACTCCTTGCAAAAACAGAGTTTACAATCCTGTTTTTTTTTACTGAAAGCTACAATTTGCTGTTGATTGATTCAGTTTGAAAGCTGTCTTTTCCCCATAGTGGACTTGTGACAGCAGGTGGGCAACTACACAAGAGCAATAGGCAGTAAAAGGAAATGGGCTCTGAGGTTGCCATAGCACTGAGAGCACTGTGACCTAAACAGTCTCAGGGTTATTACCCCAACCCATGCTGCTGGCCGGGTCCTGACCCCCCCTTCCCTCTCATCACATTGCTGAGGTGCAGATCTTGCGTTGAAGTTAACTGGACCGGATGATTTTGAATTCCTGCCATCTCACCCACCCACACGGCTGTCACTGCACCCTCTTTTCTCCCAGTCACACACGCTTCCATTCACAGACAATAGACCTGGGAGCTTCATCTGACGAAGGGCAGGAAATAAGTGTTTATTTGACAAGGCGCTCTTTCCTGCGCACTCCCAGAAGGCAACCAACCCCCTAATCATCATGTGTGTTTCTGGAATTCACTTTCCCGTAAAAACACTGACCATAATTCTTTCTGAAAGCTTTTTTCTTGCAGTCCTGATTTTCCTTATTCTCACTCTTGTTTAATTGTCAGTGTGTCACTCCCTCCTTCATGCTCTCAGCTTTTACTGGCTGTGGAAAACAATGAAGGCTTGTTAGTGGATTTTACCTTAACGGGCACATTATGATTTTTTTTCTTTTTTTCTCCCTCAGGATGACCCGGCAAATGTGCTCGCATTGAGTTTTTCACCTGGCAGGCCCTGGTTCTGCAGTGGCTTAGTGGTGAGGCAGACAGTCCTGTGTGTACTGAGGCCAAACAGAGATGAAACCGAAACCAGCCAGGCTGTTTAGACCTGTGAGATGTTGACTTGTTCCCACTGCATTCTGAGTGCGCGTATGCCTGTATGTCCGTGTGTGTGTGCGCATTAGGACAAGGCTGTGGTCTGTGCTCCTTGTTTGCTTAAGGTGGCATGAGTCAGCTCAACTCAAAAACAGGAGCCTGTGTTTGTGTGTCCTGCCAACCACCTCCCTGACATTTAGCTCAATTTCTGTCTCACACCTTCTCACACAAGCACATATACACAAACAATCATGCACACGCGGGTTCAAACACACATTCACTAACAGGCAAGTCAACAGTGGAGTCAGACTGAACTTTTTGGCTCTTCAGCCACCAAATGTTCACT